>RJWK010056538.1:0-14407 GCA_004363435.1 Platanista minor
CCTCCATGGCTGGGGCCGGACACTCGCTTCCCCGCCTCCTCACAACTGAGCCGCCGCCGGGCCGGGGAGCGGGAGGGGGACCGCTCCTAGCTGGCGCCGCAACCCCGCTTCTCGGAGGTATGCCCCGGGCCTCTCACTGCCCATAGGGATAAACTCAGCCGCTCACTCACTCTCGCGCCACCCCCACCCCCCACCCCGCGCCCCCTCAGTGCCGCCGCCAACGCCTCCTCTCGCTTCTCCCTCCCAGGACATTTTAAACTGAATAATTTGTAACTCAGGGTCTTCTGTCCCTTTATTCAGCCTAATTCTCTCTTTGTCCTTTCTGTGTTCTTTGTAGATCCTGTTTTCCTTCTTGGTTCTAGAACACCAGCTTACAAATTGTACTTTTAAATAGTTATAACAGAAATAATATGATTTTCCAACATAAAATTTTTAGTATAGCTCTGATTTCAATAATTTGTAGCAAAGGGAAAGTTTGTAAAAACTCAGAAAATTGGTAGATGACATACTTTATAAAAAGAGAACGAACATGTGTCAGTTCTTGATAGGATGAGAGTTGTTCTTTCATTAAAAGCTATGTTGTGTTCTTAATTGATTCAAGGAAGAAGTTTTCATACAAATATCAACTGTGGAAAAAAACAGAAAATAGATCCAGCAAAGAAGTGTAGGGAAATAAGAGAGTCATTACCATCTGACTATGGTTATAGCACTAAGCCCATTTTGTTGGTTATGATGCTATTGTATCGATATATTGTATCTGAGGATTCCATGACTTCTTTCTTACCTCATTCTTTGTTATTCCTTGAATTGGGAAGTTGGAAGAATACCATAGCATGTATTTCACCTGGTTATTGTTTGTGGTGCAATTGTAAGTGGAATTGTAACTATTGAGCTTAGAATTTGATGAATGCAAGTTATAGCCTTTGGTTTTTCTTCTTACTACATTTATATGATTTTTAAAAATTATTATTATTTATTTTGGCACCCCTTCATTTCTTTTTTTTTTTAATTAACTTATTATTTATTTATTCATTTTTGTCTGTGTTGGGTCTTCATTGCTGTGCGGGCTTTCTCTAGTTGCAGCGAGCAGGGGCTACTCTTCATTTGTGGTGCGCAGGCTTCTCATTGCGGTGGCTTCTCTTGTTGTAGTTACGGAGCACGGGCTCTAGGTGCTCGGGCTTCAGTAGTTGTGGCTCACAGGCTCTAGAGCGCAGGCTCAGTAGTTGTGGTGCACGGGCTTAGTTGCTCAGCAGCATGTGGGATCTTCCCAACCAGGGATTGAACCCGTGTCCCCTGCATTGGCAGGCGGATTCTCTTTTTTCCTTTTTATTTATTTATTTATTTATTTATTTATTTCATTTATTTTGTTTTTGGCTGTGTTGAGTCTTCGTTGCTGCGCTCAGGCTTTCTCTAGTTGCGGCGAGTGGGGGCTACTCTTCATTGTGGTGTGCAGGCTTCTCACTGTAGTGGCTTCTCTTGTTGCAGAACACGGGCTCTAGGTGCGTGGGCTCCAGTAGTTGTGGCTCTTGGGCTCTAAGAGCGCAGGCTCAGTAGCTGTGGCACATGGGCTTAGTTGTTCCGCGACATGTGGGATCTTCCCAACCAGGGATTGAACCCGTGTCCCCTGCATTGGCAGGCGGATTCTTAACCACTTTGCCAACTAGGGAAGTCCCTATATGATTTTTTTTTTTTTTTTTTGCAGTACGCGGGCCTCTCACTGTTGTGGCCTCTCCCGTTGCGGAGCACAAGCTCCGGACGCGCAGGCTCAGCGGCCATGGCTCACGGGCCCAGCGCATGCGGGATCTTCCTGGACCGGGCACGAACCGGTGTCCCCTGCATCGGCAGGCAGACTCTCAACCACTGCGCCACCAGGAAAGCCCCCTATATGATTTTTGATAACATCAATTTTCACTCTGCTCAAATGCACAGTCTATTACACCACTCTCATTCTCTTCAGATGATCTTGAGTCCTTTTTTTCTGAGAAAATGGAAACAATCATGTGCTTTCTAACTTCATTTCTCTTTACCTGGACAGTTGTTTTTACTCACACTTTCTCTTCCTTTTTCATTTTAGAAAGACATATATTATTCTTCTTGGGGGTTAAACTTTCCACTTATGTTCTCGATCCCTTCTTCCATTGTGGACTTAAGACTCTTGCCTCACTAATTATCCTCTTATCTTGCATCTTTCTGATATCTGTTCCACCCAATCTACTGAGAGTTTAAAAAAAAAACAAGCAAGCAAAATTCCCTTTCATTAGTCCTTCAAGCTCTCCTTCTTTTCCTTATCAAAACACATGGAAACAGTAATATATGCTCATGCCTCCATTACCTCATCCCTAACCTCTTATCTGACAATCCTAATTTTGCCCCAGACTATTTGTTGTGTGTCAGGGATTACTACTCCAACCTCTCATCCAGTGTTCAAGGCAAGTCAGTTGAGCCATGCTACCTGGATCAGAACGAATATTACCAATTTCCCAGAAGGACTGGCTCGGAGTCCTCTGCCTGCTTTATGCTTTGCTGTAGTACGGTATGCTTTGGTGATCCCAGCCTGGCTTTCGCCTCTCTATCAGCCTATGTCTTTAAGATTTTAGGGGAATATGAATTCTTAAAGGTCCCTTTCCTTGTCCTAAGTGGTTCTCTGAATATCCCTATTTCCCCTGATACCTTTGGTTTGTAGGAATTGAAAGAGGGCCTTAGAAATTAGATTACAGGTTTAGGCAGGATGCTCATCACTGCTCTACAGTATTCCATGTTGTTGCACGCTTCATATTCTTGATGCTCTCTTTTTTGTTCATAGTGATAGTATACTTTTCTGGTTCTCCTGTCCTCTAACTACTGTTTCTTTAGTCAGTTTTTTCTATCACAACTTATAGACATTCCTTAAAGGTTTGTTCTTGGCTTTCTTTTTGGTCTCTCATATTGCACTGGCGGAATGAGTGCCCCCCAATATATCTCTGTCTCTGTTTTCTCTCAAAGTTCTATTCTATGTGTTCAACTGCCTCTGTAGGCATCTATATCCAGAAGTCTTGCTGGCACCTCAAATTTGTTACATATCAAGCAACTGGTTATTTTGCAAAAATTTGTTTTTCCTTCGTTGGTCCTTATTTAGTTTGAAAATATTACCCATCTACTCTTTCACACAGGCATGGAAACTCATCATATTGTCTTTTCTCTCAATTACCATCTACATTTATTCAGTAGCCAAACCTATTGTCTCTGATACTCATGTAGCCCTTTCATTCCCACTGCCTAGTTACTTTCATTGCCATCCTAGACTAGTGCAATTGCCTTTAATTTCATCTCCTCCTGTTTCTCTGCCTTTTTGATTCTTCTTATACACTGCCACATTCATATTCATGAAAGAGAGTTTGATTACATCATGGCTCCCTTTTGCCCACAAATTGACAGTTAAACTCATTAACCTAGTATTAAAGCTCTTCATAATCTGATTCCAACCTGTTTTTTTCAAATTTTTTTAGTGTCATTCACATAGCATTTGCTTCTGATAAGCTAAATTATTGTTTGTTATTTATATCTTGTACTTCCTAATACTCTGTTCTTATCTCCATGTGACCAAATCATACCCATCATTCAAAACTGAGTTTAGTGCACCTTTTCTATGAAACCTTCTGTGATTACTCAAGGTATGTTTTTTTTGGCTCTTCTGAATTTTTTGGTATTTCATTAGTCTTTTCATTTGTAATTCATAACTTTTTGCCTTACACTATAGTTATTTTTAGTACATGTCTTATATCCCCGAATAAAATATGAATTTCTTATTTTACTCTGTACCCCCAAAGAGCAGATTTCCCTCAGGTGGTTGGATGAATGAATCCTATACATTGAAGTGATAAGAAAGTTGTAACAGAGCCTTGCCATTGTCAAGTGTTCAGGGCCATTGCATTTAGTAGTTGTATGGCTTGTCCACTGCCCAAAGGCTCCTGGCCAGGGAAGTGAGTGGGGCCTGAAATCCAGCTCACATCCCCACTTCTGTCACATCAAACTATGTGCCAGGCTGGTACAGGGCTGCATCTGCCTGTGAAAAGGGTACTTGTTCTTTGTATGAAGGTGCTGTCTGCTGGTTAATCTATGCACCTGCTTGACTGCACCTGTCCCTTTTTCTGACTTTTACCAAAGTACCATATAAGCTAGTAGCAACCCTGAAAGTATGGACAGTATTAATTGAAGTTCATTATGAAAACTACTTTGTGTCACATAGAAAATACCCCCAAAGTGTTTGTTAGAATGAAAGATGTGGATTAATCGAGTGTAAAATAAAGCATTGTTATAGAGCATCTCCTTGATAATTTGCTATTAATCTCAAATTCACAAATATTCTGGAATCCCTGCACCGCTTCTGGAACCTCTGAGACTTCTTGTAATTGTCTTACTTAGATCAAATGGTTAAGGGTCCTGTTTCCCTTGCCCCCACCCCAACTCTGTCTTTTGCTTAGAGTAAATTAGACTAAACTCCAGGGTTTCTGTACTCCTATCCCATGCTTTTTAAAAATGCTGCATTCAGGGAATTCCCTGATGGTCCAGTGGTCAGGACTCTGTGATTTCACTGCCAAGGGCCTGGGTTCAGTCCCTGCTCGGGGAACTAAGATCCCACAGGCCTCGTGGTGTGGCCAAAAAAAAAAAAAAAAAAAAAAGATGCACCCAAAATTCTTTTAATGGAATTCTTTTGGTCTAGTTGGTATATAAGACAAATTTAAAAGTCCTTAAACACATAGTTAATGACTTGTTGGTGTGTGGGTTATGAGTATCTCTGGAGCACCTACTATAGCACTTTGCATCTGCTAAGTGTTTCGTAAATGAGGTTGACTACAAACTGCTTGTGACTCCTCCAGTGGATCTGCCCCATTCAGGAGTAGTGACAGAGCAACTGCAAGTTGGATGATGTACTTTTAACATATGCTAGAGTTTTGTTTGTTTGTTTGTTTTTTATGAGTGGAGCAGTGTCTAACATTTAACAGTTAACTAAGTCAGGCATGTATGTATATTATTTCACTTGATGCTCACAACTAGTCCTGGAGTGTATACTGTTATCTCCAATTTAAAGATATGTTACTTACGTACAATCTGTTTTCATTCAAATCTGGGTCTGCCTAATTTCAAAGATTCTATGGACTGAAACTAGGCACTTGATATGAGAAGAGTGTTCAGAGTAGTTTATCACATAAAGGCCTTCAGAGACTATATATCTATATTTATTTATTACTAAATAGATATACGTAGAGATATATTTTATCTTGGCATTAGGGAAACAAGGCAGTCATTCCTTGGACTGGCGTAGTAGATGTTACTGCTGAGGGCCAAATATTGCAGCTGCCACTGCAGTGCAGTACCAGTAGGGGGCCAGAGTAGTGCTAGAAAGTGAGAAAAAGATTGATGGTCTCAGCTTTGAGAGATTGCTCCGACATTTTGGAAATACAGCCAATGGGCAGGGATGTCACCTAAATTTTGTAATTCAAGCTTCCTCCTTCCTAAAAAAAGCAGAAGGAGGAGATGGAAGCAGAGTTATTATAAGAGAGAAAACAGACTAATGAAGAAGCTTTGTTATCTGGCTGAAGTTAAGAACAAAGGTTTCCAAATTTGGCCACGGATTAGCAATTAATGGACAATTGAAAATGTGTTTTCATTCTATCAGTTAACCCCTATTTCAGTGCAACTTGGACACCTCTAAAGCATTTGTCCTCTGGCATTTCTTCTATATTCTGCTTTTATGAAAGCAATTTGAATATCTTTAAGCAAGTTCCAGGGCCATGATGTTAATTCTGTCTGAAATGGGAATTATGAGAAGAACTAGAGATATCTATGGTACATGGATAGCATAACAAGCTCCTAAGATAATAAATAGATTCTTTGCTTTGGGGCTCCCTTTTTGGCATACGACTATTGAAGAAAACTCAAATGTTATTCCTGGGCTACCTGAAGTTGTAGCTGTGGTATTTTGTACCTATACTGTAATCTTTAGGAAGAGAGAAAAATAGAGAAACAAAAGCATAGGTGAGAAGTGAGGAGAAAAAAACAGTGAATGGAAGCAACCTAAGTGTCCATCGATAGATGAATGGCTAAAAAAGATGTGGCACACATATACAATGGAATATTACTCAGCCATATAAAGAAACAAAATTGAGTTATTTTTAGTGAGGTGGATGAACCTAGAGTCTGTCATACAGAGTGAATTCAGTCAGAAAGGGAAAAACAAATACCGTATGCTAACACATATATATGGAATCTAAAAAAAAAAAAAAAAGGTTCTCGTGAACCTAGGGGCAGGACAGGAATAAAGACCAGACATAGAGAATGGACTTGAGGACATGGGGAGGGGAAGGATAAGCTGTGACGAAGTAAGAGTGTAACATTGACATATATACACTACCAGATGTAAAATAGATAGCTAGTGGAAAGCAGCTGCATGGCACAGGGAGATCAGCTTGGTGCTTTGCGACTACCTAGAGGGGTGGGATAAGGAGGGTGGGAGGGAGATGCAAGAGGGAGAGGATATAGGGGTATACGTATGCATATAGCTGATTCACTTTGTCATACAGCAGAAACTAAAACAACATTGTAAAGCTATTATACTCCAATAAAGATGTTTAAAAAAAACACACACAACAGCAAGAGTAAGAGGTAAATACCAGTTAAAAAAAAAAATCTGTAGTTACCCAAATTAGCAAAATTACAACAATAGGTTCACAGTGCTTGTTAGCATACTCAGCATATACATATACGTATATTTTACAGTGGTAAAAGTAATAGTCATTTCTGCTTTTAACACTTGTTTTGAAAACACAAATTTGTTCCAATATGATTGATATATTAGGAAACATTTGAGCATAATGCAGATTTCTCATTTGCTTTTTTTTTTTTTTTTTTTTTTTTGCGGTACGCGGGCCTCTCATTGTTGTAGCCTCTCCCGTTGCGGAGCACAGGCTCCGGACGCGCAGGCTCCGCGGCCATGGCTCACGGGCCCAGCCGCTCCGTGGCATGTGGGATCTTCCCGGACCGGGGCACGAACCCGCGTCCCCTGCATCGGCAGGCGGACTCTCAACCACTGCGCCACCAGGGAAGCCCCTCATTTGCTTTTGTACAGTTTTACGAATGCAGAAAAACACCCAACTGAACCAAGCCATGGAGAAATGCACAAAACATAAGCCATGGAGAAATGCACAAAGCATAGAAATGCACACACCTCAAGCATGTACCAGCTACCTCTGTGTACCACATGTTATATGAGTCACATTCATCCATGCTTGGTGTTAACAACTCTCCAGCTGATTTCAGATAATCCTATTTCCACTATTTTGAAATAATTCACAAGCTATAAGTCTCCTAACATCCACCGCCACAAGCAAAATGTCAGGTCTTTTTCAAGGAAAAGTACATTTATTGTGGTATTTATGTATTTTTTTAAACCACTTAACATGTGTAAAAGTGTGCTACTATTTTTATTAGTTTCCTACTTTAAGAGAAAAAATGTGTCTCTGATGAAATTTTTGAGTATTGAGCTCCAGCCCTGTTTTCCCCACAGTTCCTGTGGTTCTTATTGCATGATATTGCATAGCATGGAGATTTTTAGGAACACTTACCTCATTTTGTAGCAAAACTGACTGTACATGTTAATTTTAGAACATTTGGAAAACACAAGAATATATGAATGTACTCACTGCTGTTCCAACTAATGTTAACATTTGGTATTGTTTCCATGTCCAAATAGAAGGAAATATTTATGTAAAAAATAGAACAAAAATTGGGGGCTCGTACTCTTTACTAAGTTTAGCATCTTGGATTTTTTAAACTTGATATTATTCAATAAATATATCCCCATTTCTTTAAATGTTCTTAAACAACTTGACCATGATATTCTGTATTAATGAATGAACCCTGCTCAATATTCAGTAGGCATGCTGAATGGCCTGCAACTATGCTGGTTGTTTGGACATCTGCTTTGGTTGGCCAATGCTGATGCCACATGGAACCCAATGATTATAATCAATCACATACTTTGGACCTTAGTTTTGTTTTTTTTTGCTAAAAATAGTGTAATAAATATCCCTGTATATTCTTCCTTGCATACTTATTATTCTTAGAATAAATTTGTAGACATTGAATTACTAAATAAAAAGGAATATGAATATTTTAAGCCTTTTTCAACTTATTGTTAATATCCCTACAGGAAAAAGTTACGTTAATTTACACTCTGTGTTAAAGTACTAGAGTTCTTGTTTTATTTTACCCTCACCAACCTTAGAAGTATAATTAAAGCAAACACAGAAACAAACTTTATTATCTATTTAGGTAACTACAGTGTTATTGATCAGGAGAGAAGAATGTGGGGGAAATAGAGGCTGACCCCTTTCTATAGGGAGTTAAATATCAAAGTGGACCATGGGAAGTGGAGTGATGGATAGAACTGATAAATAGGAATTTATTTAAGTAATAAATGAGTGTACTAGGCTAAGAGGTCTTTAAGAAAATGCACACAAGGTAAGGGTGAAAGGAGGCTATAAAATTTCTGCCTCTTGCAATAAAAAATGCTGAATGACCCAATGATATGAGTAAAGTAGAAAAAAAAGGCGGGGTGAGGGGGAGAAAGTCTTATTTAAGACCTTCCAGACATCACTTCCAATTGCCAGATTTTAAGCCACCCTCCTCATGATAATGATATTGTAAATAAGCAAAGTCACAGGTTAATGAAATGCATCATAATCATTCAAGTGGAGCAATATGTGATTTTGCAGAGCTCCACCTGGGTAGAATTTGAGTCAAAGGATTTTGAGTAAGAGATAATGAGCTTATATGGAAAAGGATAACTAAAAAGGCATATACAGAACCTGAGAGCTTAAGAACTTCCTAAGCATTATGCCTGGGTATTTGTCTCTCCAGTGTGATGACAGCCATGAGCTAAATTAGTTTGAGTAAAAGTAGGGAGGCACAAAGTGTGAGAAAGATATGATTAGAATCTAGGAGAAGCCCGAAAACCCAAGCATCTTTTTCTACTTCTGCCTTGTGGGGCAGTCAAGCCCGGAATACAGAGCAATCTAATGGGATGCGGCCTGGGTTTAACGGGAGGTTCCCCCGTTTTTTTGAAAGAAGAGACCAAGAAGGAAGCATTTTAACCTGGGGCCTTGAGTAATGGGCAGACCAAGGAAGCTGGTTAGAGACAAAAATCACAACAGATTCAACAGTTTCTGGCTTTGATGAGTAGAAGACAAAAGGCAAAGTGATTAAAAGCCAAATGATAATCCAAGACAGTTGTATTGTCAAAGAAATTCAAGCCTGAGAAATAAAGTTCTGTCATCCCTTGGCAAGTCCCAGACCCCTAAATCTGGCCCCCAAACAGGTAGACTGGCTTCAGCAGGAAAGCTGTCAGTCATGAACCATCCACAATGACCCTCTCAGATGTGACGTTGGAGGATAATTGATAGGGAGGATTCTCCCAGGGATTAGAGAGATTAGAACCAGGGGCAACCAGTTTGGTAGCTAAGGAACTCATTCCCAGGCAGGGAAGCTTGCTCTTCCTGTCCAGCAAAATATCATACATATTATAGATTAATGTTTCTTCACGTACCCTTTTTCATGTGGGAGTATTTATTCCTGGTATCCTGTGTTCCTTTTGCCTTGTTTATTAGATGTCCTGGGTGGGTGGGGGAGTAAATTTATAATTGAGCCATAGAATGCTAGACCATAAGGAGCTACTTCAAATTTGATTAAAAAGCATAAAACAACAGAGATCTTGGAGCTGGATGCAGTAAGTAAACACTTTTAAGCAAGGGTAAGTGCACTGTTGCTCACATTTGGAAAACTTCTCCCTGGAGAAATGGCCCAGATCTGGGAGAAAGTAAATACAAGGTGAGCCTGCACCATTGTGTTGAACAAGAAAGCAATGAAAGTTCAAAGATTATTGAAACTGTATCAGAAGGATGTAGGAGCTATCTTGAAAGGACTTCCACTGGCCTAACTTGTGGAAGTTTGAGCAATTGTTTTAGGTACCTCTTATATACCATTGCAGATCCTCTAGGACTCACTTGTCTCATTTCACCTCTATGCAAACCCTCATGCAGGCATAACCTAATAGCTTCATCACCTGTCATTCTGCAAGCCCTTTGCTACCTGCCGCAGGGCTTCCATGTGGCCACTGCTCTGGGGTCCACTCAGTGCTCAGACCCACACATGTGCAACTGGGAAGAATAGAGGAGTTAAACTCAAGTGTAGGGGAGTTAGTGCCCTTTGGGGAAAGTCTTTGATCAATCCAAGATGAGAACGAGTAGATAAATTCTTCCTCTTCCTTTCCCACCCTCCCACCCCCGAATCCTAGGGGTGATCCTGAAATGTAGTTCATATACCTTCTAAGAGTTTCAGTGTGATAGATTTATCAGGTGGCCAGCTTGATGATGCATTGTCATATTGGCTGACATGTTCCTTCTTTGCTTTATTCCCCTATTCCCTCATTCCTGCTCATTGTGATTGGATTTCTTATTAAAATGTTACATGAGCCTTTTGCTTCAGACCCTGCTTTTGGGGGGCAACCCAGGCTATGAGGATAGCACCAAAAAGAATAATGCCTGTAATTGATTGAAACATATTGAATTTATAAAAATTTGTAAACCTATAGTGATTATTCAGAAAAGAGAAAGACTTCCCCGCCAAAAAACATATCTCTCATTTGCCACCATTGGGAGTGAATATTACTAGCTTCCTACTCTCAAAATTGGTAATTAAATAAAGAGAATTAAACAATTAGAAGTATAGTTGAGGAGAAGCTCTTCTCTACAAAACAGTGCCAGCCAATATACATAGAAAGAATAGAATTTTTAAAATTACCAGTTTGTAACCCTAGTGAAGTAATTGATTTAGGGAAGGATCACCAATGAATACTAAAATCATTGGAGGAAGCACTGAGAGAGAATTGCATATTTGCAGGTTGAAAAAAATATCAGTCTATATCCTACTAGCTAGTCAAAAAGGGAAATGTCTTTTCAATAAAGAAATGCGCTATTATTACCCTAACTCAGTCATCAAACATAGATCACTAATAGTGGGACAATGAGACTGTTGCCTCTTGGTGTGATTCATTATGAACTTATATTGTAAAAAATGTTTGGGGCTTCCCTGGTGGCGCGGTGGTTGAGAGTCCGCCTGCTGATGCAGGGGACACGGGTTCGTGCCCTGGTCTGGGAAGATCCCACGTGCCGTGGAGCGGCTGGGCCGGTGAGCCATGGCGTCTGGAGCCTGTGCTCTGCAACAGTGAGAGGCCCGCGTACTGCAAAAAAAAAAAAAAAAAAAAGTTTATGTTTTATTATGCTTTCAGAGCTAATTTCCTTTTTATAGGAAATACAGGGGATAGAAGAACAAGTTAAATGGTACCACAAAACACATTCTCAAAAGTTTCTGTAACAGAATTGTCTTGGTTTTTTGAAAAGTCCAGAATCAGTTTTTAAAAAGGAAGAGGAGGGAGGGCTTAACAAATTAAAACATTATTCCTAAATAGACCTGGTCTGAAAAAACTATCTTACCCAGAGATCAAATAAATATCAGCATTTTCTCATAGCTTTTTTATGGTTTAATGTTTCATTCCTGATAGTGATATTTTTGTCTTTTTTTTCTTTGTCAGTCTTTTAAGATGTTGAACAATTTTATTGATCTTTTCAAATAATCAGGTTTTGTTTCATTGATTTTTTTCATTGTTTTTCTGTTTCTAACTTTATTGATTTCTGCTCTTTATTATTTTCTTGGTTCTGCTTGCTTTGGGCTTAATGCCTCTAGTTTCTTCAGGTGGAAGCTGAGGTCATTAGCTTGAGGCATGCTTTCTTTTCTAATATAAGTGCTTAATGTTAAACACATCTCTCTAAATACTTCTTTACCTGCATCCCACAGATTTTGATGTTAGGTTTTCCTTTTCATTGAGTTAAAAATAATTTCTTTTCTTTTCTTTTCCTTTTTAATTTTTGGCCATGCTGCATGGCTTGCAGGATCTTAGTTCCCTGACCAGGGATCGAACCTGGGTCTATGGAAATGAAAGTGCCCAGTCCTAACCACTGGACTGCCAGGGAATTCCCCAAAATAATTTCTAATTTCTGCTTTTATTTCTTCTTTGACCAATAGATTATTTAGTAGTGTGCTATTTAGTTTCCAAATGTTTGGGAATTTCTCATATCTTTTATTATTGATTTCTAAGTTAATGTGATCAGAGAACATATTTTTTATGTTTCTATGTTTGGTATATATCAGATCAAATTGGTTTAGTGCTGTTCAAGTCTTTTATATACTTACTGATTTTCTACTTTTTCTATGAATTATTGAAAGAAGAGTATTTATATCTTGGACTATAGTAGTAGATTTGTATTTTTCTTTCATTTCTCTCAGTTTAATTTTCATTAAATTTAGAAAATTTTTGGTCATTTCTTCAAACATTGTTTTCTGTTTCCCCTTTTCTCTCCTCTCCTTGTAGGACTCAAACAATGCATATATTAGAGTGCTTGAAGTTTTCCCATAGTTAGGAATGCTCTGTTAATTTTTTTTTATGGTCTTTTTTTTCCCACAGTGTTTCATTTTGATAACTTCTGTTTTGCCTACAAGTTTACTAATTATTTCTTCTGCAGTGTCTAATCTGTTCATCCTATTTGGTGTAATTTTTATCTCAGAAATTGTAGTTTTAATATTTAATTTGGGTCTTTTTAATATATTCCAGGGCTCTCCTTAACATACTTATGCTTTTTTATACTTTCTTAAACTTATGGAGTATATTTGTAATAGCTGTTTTAATGTCTTTTTGTACTAATGCTGTTACTTGTGTCATTTCTGAGTTATTTTCTATTGATTAAGTTTTTCTCCTTATTATGCATGTATTTTCCTGCTTTTTGCATACCTGGTAATTTTTGACTGGATGCTAAAACGTGTGGATTCTATGTTGTTGTGTGCTAGATTTCTAAAAATTTTTAATTCTACTATAGGATACACTTAAGTTATTTGGAAACAATTTGATCCTTTCAAGCTCACTTGTAAGCTCTATTAGGGGGGGACCAGAACAACCTTTAGGACTAATTTGGTCCTGCTACTGAGGCAATATTTTTCTGAGTACTCAACCCAATCTCCCATTTATTATGAGATTTCTTTACTCCGACTGTTGGGAACATGACCTATTTATTCTCAGCCTGTGTGTGTAGTGGGAATTCTTCAGCCTGCCTCTTTCCAGTGGTTCTTTCCTTGGCCTTGGAGAGTTTTCTCATGGATGTGCACTGATCAATTCTCAGTGAAGATTGGAGGGGAACTTTTTGCAGATCTCTGGGGCTCTCTTTGCATCTCTCCCTCTCTGGTATGTTGCCCTGTGAATTTTAGCCACATTGGCCTTCTTGAATTATCAACTCTGTCTTTTGAACTCAGGGAGACTGCCATGCTCTGTTTGGGTTCTCCTTCCTGCTCTGCAGACTGGGGCAATTGTGAAGCTTACCTTTGTTTGTTTCCCTTCTCCTAGGGATTACTGGGCTGAGCTGCCTGGTGTCCAGTGTCTGAAAACCATTGTTTTATTAATTCTGTCCATTTTTTAATTATGTAAGATAGAAGAGTAAATCTAGTCCCTGTTACTCCATCATAGTCTGAAACAGAAGTCCCTATAATTGTACTTTTAATTCTCTGTCCAAATAATTTTTGAAAGAATGTTCTTTGTTAATTTTCAGGTATTAATATGGTATTTTTTTTTACATCTTTATTGGAGTATAATTGCTTTACAATAGTGTTAGTTTCTGCTTTATAACCAAGTGAATCAATTATACATATACATATGTTCCCATATCTCCTCCCTCTTGCGTCTCCCTCCCTCCCACCCTCCCAGGTGATCACAAAGCACTGAGCTGATCTCCCTGTGCTATGCGGCTGCTTCCCACTAGCTATCTATTTTACGTTTGGTAGTGTACATATGTCCATGCCACTCTCTCACTTTATCACAGCTTACTCTCCCCCTCCCCGTATCCTCAAGTCCATTCTCTAGTAGGTCTGTGTCTTTATTCCCATCTTGCCCCTAGGTTCTTCACGACATTTCATTTTTTCTTAGATTCCATATATATGTGTTAGCATATGGTATTTGTCTTTCTTTTTCTGACTTACTTCACTCTGTATGACAGACTCGAGGTCCATCCACCTCACTACAAATAACTCCATTTCGTTTCTTTTTATGGCTGAGTAATATTCTATTGTATATATGTGCCACATCTTCTTTATCCATTCATCCGATGATGGACACTTAGGTTGTTTCCGTCTCCTGGCTATTGTAAATAGAGCTGCAATGAACATTTTGGTACATGACTCTTTTTGAATTATGGTTTTTTCAGGGTATATGCCCAATAGTGGGATTGCTGGGTCATATGGTAGTTCTATTTGTAGTTTTTTTTTTTTTTTT
>RJWK010056539.1:0-14406 GCA_004363435.1 Platanista minor
AAAAAAAAAAAGAAGAAAAACTCTATAGGCCACCGGGGAACCAAATCATGTTGCTTTTGGCTTCAAATGACAGGAGACATTTATGACATGAATGCAGAACACCAGCCGGTTGATGAAACGGCAAACGTCTGCCACTCTGCTTCCTCCGCCTTTGTGAATCAACTTTTTCAAATATGGTTTTCAGCCTTGCCTTCCCCTCAATACCACCGCCTCCCCACTTCTGACTGCAGTGGCAATAAATATATATAATTTTGGTTTTGCTCTCTGCTGCCAGCAGCACAGAATCTGGGGGTTGGAGAGGGCTGGGTCAGCCCGAGAGCCAAGGGCCTTGGGTCCTCCTGCACCCTCAGCTGACTGCCAGCTCACAGGAACTCCTTGGATGAATGGACCATCCATGCCTCTTTTCTCCTCTCCCCTAAAGCTGGGGCCTGACTGTGGTGTCCAACAAATTGGAAGTTATAACTCACGTCATTGAGAGTATCCTCCATCTCTCCGCCTAACTAATGGCAAAGTAGGACTGGGTGGTTGTGAGTGTGTGTGTGTGTGTGTGTGTGTGTGCGTGTGTGCTTTTCCCTTTTCTGTTTTAAAAACCTCACAGCTGCAGGGTAGAGGAAGTTCCCTGGGGAAGCACTGCCAGCTTTCATGGACCAAAAATACCTCCTTGGGCTGGAGGAGCCTTCTGACTGCCCAGGCTGGTGTCTCTCACCTGAAAAACATACAAATCCTTGGATCTCTCCCCCACACACCCCCTCTTCTGACTCTCCCCTGCAGCCTCGGAGATGTCAGTTGAGCTTTATTTTCTGTCATTTGAGTCACAGAAACAAATGAGTGTGAACAGTTTTCCTAATATGAAATTATACTATCGTGTGCTTTTCCAAGTTATATGCAGACCAGGGGGATTCCAATTGTTCCCCAGTGGAAAGATCTTTGCTTTAGTCCAACCTCCACCCCCCAAGGAGTAACAGGTCAGCACACCAGGCCCACCCTGCTGCCTGCCCTTCCTGCAAACGCACAGTGGGCATTTGTTTTCACTCATGTAATGAGAAGCTTTTCTGCCTCTCTAGAAATGCAGGAGAGGATACTGGATTCCATGCAGTGTGAAACATTTACTGAAACCTCCCCACCCCTACACAGGTGCCTTGTATAATCCTCACAACCACCCTGAGAAATTATATCATCACCCCCACTTTGCTGATGGAGAACACGGGGCTCAGAGATGGGCAGCCATTGGCTAAGATCACACAGCTACTGAGTGCTGGGGCTGGGAGGTGAACCCAGGTCTGTCTCACACTGTCCCACTCAGGAAAAGGGAATGGTTTTCCCAGGGTATCCCTCACCTTCCCTGCACAGAGGCTTATGGCAAGCCTAGCATGCCAGCTGCCCCTCTCTTTGGCATGGAACCCATGGGCAGTTTGGTGTGTGGCCTTGGAGACAAGGCATTCCTTGCCACGCTGATGGTGATAAAGTAAGAACAATAATTTCCAGAGTATTAACAACATGCCCGGCAGGATGCCAGGTCCTTTGGGGCATGTTATCTCCAATCCTTATAAGAATACGTTCCCCCGGGTGACTATGTCCCCCATTTTACAGAAGAGGCTCAGGTAGGTGTCAAGGCTCTGTGGTCCTAAGCCTGGCTCCAATGGACAGACAGGTGGGAGCTGAGGGTCACCAATCACATACCCCAGAGGAGATCCTCACAGCCTGCTTCCCCCACTTGAGAAAAACCCAGCAAACAAATTAGGCTATACCAGCCCAGAGCCTAGGGAATACAGGGTGAGCCGGGAGTCAGCTGTGAATAATGCCTCTGTTCTGCAATGGAGAACTGCAGCCTCAGGAAGGCCTTTGGTTACCCTTCCGCCTACAGCCAAGGTGCTGGGGTTAAATGCAGAGGTGCCCTCCCAGGAGCCAGAGGGTCCCCAGACTTGGGCTGGCAGAGTGAGCCTTTCAGCCCTTAGATCTCCAGGAAGAGCACTACGGAGGCCTTTTAATAAGGAAAAGCACTGGCTCTTCCTTCCAAGGACATCCACTTCCAGGACAGGCCCTCTGGCCCAGGCTGTGGGCAGGGCTGTCTGCAGCTCTGAATTGGTCTGATGGGGGCCATGCCAGCTGGGGTACCCACTGGTGGAGGGGATGCTGCTGGTAACTGGCACCCTACAGCAGGGCCTAAGGGAGGTCTCCCAAACTGGGAGAAGCAGCAGCCAGAAAAGGCTGGGGGCCTGACTTTGCTCTACCCGTGCGCCACACCCGCTGCTCCGAGGCAAGGTGAGCCTCCCAGGAAGGCCTTTCCCGGTGTAAACACTTCCCAGGAAAGGAATGTGCTGGGAAGAGCTGGGTTGGGCCACTGGAGCCGCAGCCAGCTGGGGTAAATTTAAAAGAAAAAAAAAAAAAAATCACCCCAGGACTCAGACGGCTTTTTGTGACACTCAATCAAAGCTTCACTGCCCCACTCCTGCTGCAGTGGGTGCATCCTACCTGGGCAGGCGAGGCCCAGGGGACCGGCGACAGAGAGGCGAGGCCGCCGGCGAAGGCCCGGTGGCAGAAGCGCGCCGCCAGCCCCGGACGCCGAGGTAGGCGCAGGGCGCACGCAGGCTCCGGCTCGCACACCAACGAGGCTCGGGTCGTCAGATCTGGGAGCTGTCTTACAAGCGATTAGGCTCCATTTTGTGACAGATTTTTGGACTCTCCACCGACCCTCCCCACTTCCGGAGCCTCCTCCCGGAATTCGCCACCTCCTCGGGATAGAAAGATAGAAACCTTTTCCAGACAAGCGACAGGCGGCAAGAAAAGAGAGTTACATAATTCTATTTGGCCAAGCGGCAAAGAAAAAAGAAATGAGGAGGGGGATTTATGTTGTCATTTTTAAAAAATGCGTTCTCCGGTGAAGGAAGGAGAGAGGTGTTCGTGATTTTGCGTTTGGAGGCCGCGTTTCCTCCCGCTTTCTAACCGGGTTTTCTGTCCGAGGAGCTCGGGCTGCCGAGGGGCCAGAGGCTCGGGCACAGGGTAACTATCCGATGATTTTTTTTTTTTTCCCCTGAAGGAGCCCCCGAAAAACACGTACTGAGAAAAAGGAGACTTCGAGTTATGCGTGAAAATGCACAAATGCCGTGGTGGCCTGCCCTCTGCTTTGCAGGTCCAGGACGTGCGGGTGGATTTTATCAAATGCTATTAGCTGCGCCCGAACGTCAATTAATCACCCCCGTGGTGCATAAAACAACGCTCAGCCTCTGGGTCTGTGTCCCGGATCTTTAAAACAAATCGAAAGGAGGAAGAGGCGCTTAATAAAAATAGCAATCTCTTTCCAAGGACCGAGCCCGGCAGCTCCTATCGAGACGAAGAAACATTTTTCAAAAGTTATGGTGGGGGTGTGTGTTAATTTCCCAATACCGCTGACGCACAGACTCCACAAAATTGAGAAGGCACGTTTCTGCGCTCACTTGCCTGGATTCTCGTCTGAAAAGCATTTACGCACAGATGCAATAAATATGCATCTGCGATCCTCAAAGAAAAAAATAAATCGTGAAATACATTTTTACTGTGCAAAGAACATCGCTTCCCAGTGAGCCCCCGCCTGCGTCTCTGCGCTGGCTCTCCCAGAGAAAAGCTGATGCGAGATCCGACTGGGTATTTGTCCCCAGAATTGTCTTGATAACAACAATCCCCCTTCAGCCCCCAACTGGCCAGCCTAGTGCAGATACCTAATTGGCATTATTGGAAGAAAGGGGGGTGGGGAGCGAAAGAGGAAGGCACTGTGAGAGGCATGAATAATGCCCGCCTGCTGCCTAGACTCGAGCTGGAGATTCGCCCTGAACCAAAATTCACCCGCAAGCACACCCCTAACTGCACTGAGGGAGAAAGCTCTTAGGCGCCTTTTTTTCTTTTTTAAACAAACATACTTTCGGCAAAGCAATAGCTGTTTAATGTTTAATTGTTTTGTAAAATGAGGGAGTTGGCCATTCAGCTTTAAGGGATCATCCAGCTCAAAATTTGTGACTTTACAGTTCTGTGCTCTGAAGAACCAGGGGGCATCCTCTCCTTGTTTTAAGGAAAAGCTCTGTAAATGACTGAGGGGTGGGGAGGAGAGAGTGAGCAGATATGTACAAGAGGTTGTAAAGAGTCTTTACAAAACGCAAAAAAAATTTTTTTCAAAAAATTGCACAAATTACTCGGAAGCCCATTTCCAGTTTTCTGGGCCTCCGGCCCTCACGTGTTAAGTGATCCAGGCTGAGCTGTGCGGGGAGTGGCACTGCCACAACCGCGCTCGGGGTCAGGCAAACAGAGCAAGGCAAGGGGTGCAGGACAGCAGGATATGTGTGGACTTGAGGCCAGTGAGCCCTGCTGAGGGGCCATCCCCAAGCCTCCAGTCACATCTACCCCAAACTACTTTCATCACTTTATGCTGCTGTACGCCTGCCTGTGGCTGAGCGGACCGGTGGCCTCACTTTCTCCTGGAAGTAGAATCATATCAGTCCGGGGCACAGCACACACACGCTCACTGGCAGTGTGCCTAACCTGGGGTGGTCCAGAGGGGGAGGTCTCTGGGACCACAGAAGAGCTGACTCTGAACAGGGTCCCAATTCCTGCTCTCACTGCCCCCCAGCTGGCAGGAGGAGCAAAGGCAGAAAAAAGCAGCTCCTGCTGGGCCCCCAGACCAGGGGAGCACAGTCAGAATGGGTGCCAGCATCGGGCTCACACAGAGACTTCTGAAGTAGAACCCGATGCCCTCTCAAGGGCCCTGGCCTGCAGTCCCACCTATTTCCAGGTCTCAGCCAAGCTGCTCCACTTCCCATCAGGGCCTGGATTTAGGGACAGTCCCTGGGCAGAGCAGGTAGGCTGCACTTACTACCAAGCACTGGCAGCCCAGCCTTTTCCCAGAGGCTTGGGCACACATAGCCAGCCCCCTCCGAGGCCCAAACCACTCGAACAGCCTACCCACCCTACAGCCCCATCAGAAACGGTTTTCTGGGCTTCACTAGAAAGTTCTCACAGGCACCCACTTGTCTCCAAATTGCTGCCCTGGGCATCCCCACTCCCCTCTTCCTCATGTTGCTCCTCTCTGCCTCCCTCTTCATCACACTGTCAGGCACAAAACTCAGAGGGTCAAAAGAAAAAAAAAAAACAAAACAAAACCTGGATCTATTCTTATCTGCCAGGAGCCCCCTGCCAGACAAACCCACCGTCTCAGCTAAAAGCAAAAGTCAGTAGGTAGGGCTCAGCCCACAGTTTCTGGCCTCAACACGGAGGCTTGGGTTGCGCCAGGGCGGAGCAAGCCATCCCTCCCCATCACATACACATGGCAAGAAAGAAGGGCTGCTGGGGAAGGCTGACTTGGTCAGTTCCTCACCCCATGGGGAACCCAGGTTGTGGTTTCCCACCTCTTAAGGTCCTCTTCCTAGACAGCTTCTCCAGCCAACAATAATTATATGAGCAAAATTCCCGCATGGAACGGTTTGGGGAGAATGCACACCCTTTTCTCTCCATCAGGGACTGAAAGTGCAGCAGGGAGCCTGGCAGGAAGGGGGCATCCCTGGCTGCTTGGGCACTTCAGCACCCCGCCATTCCACCTCCTTGCTTCAAGAATCCCAAACCAACACAAACCCTGACTTTGGGCTGGGGAAGCACACCGCCAGTGCCCGGCTCCCTAAAGCACTGCTTTCGTTTGAAAATCAATTCTCGGTCCCCAATGCAGGCCTCAGTGAAGCCAGCCCCCGTCCCACGACTAGAGCATCGTACCCCCCAGTCGGCCCAGGGCCTTGTCCCGCACCCCGACTGAGCGGCCCAGCGCAGGTTTCCCGGACAAAGGATGTCAATAGGGGCTGCCGGAGGGTCCCGGCCACCCCACCAGTGTTGGCCGGGCTGGGACGGCTCTGCCCTGCCGGGAGACGCGCAACCCGCGGAGTTCTCGGAGCTGACGGGCCCAGCGGCGCGCAGGGCCGGCGGCAGGGCGGACGCGGGCCCGACATGGCAGGGGGGCGGCCGGGCTGGAGTGCCGTGCGGCTACGGAAAAGGGGGAGGACGAGAGGCGCTTACTGTTGGTAGTCTTGTTTGCAGTACAGTTTCCGATCCCGGAAGTAGCAGCTGGTGGTGAGGGCTTGCTGACACGCCGCGCACTGCAAACACTCCTCGTGCCAGGACGACTCGTTGACTCGCATCAGGAAGCGGTCGGAGATGGGCCGCTGGCAGCCCTCGCAGACGGTGGGATGCGGGCAGTCGGAGCCTGCAGCGCACAGGGCGAGAGCCGGGCCGTCAGCGCCGACCAGCCCGGCCCAGCGTCCCGATCGCGCGGTGCCCGCAGCTCCGGCCCCAAAGGCGAGGGCAGCCCGGGACCGCCGTCCGCCGCCTGCGCTTCCCCGGCCGCCGCGCCAGGGGCCGGGCAGCCTCAGCTAGTTGGTCCCAATCGGCGGACTCCGCCGCGGAGAGGCCGCGGGCCTGGAGCCTCGGCTCGGCGCTGCGCGCTCCCCTTCTCCGGAGATCCAGCGCTTGGTGATAATACATATGAGAACGAGCACGGCGCGGGGCAGCCGGCTGGGACCGAGACAGGAGAGGTGAGGCTTAGGCGCCCGCTGGCTGACACGCCCCACGGTGGCGTTCGTTGTCTTCTCTCCCTCACCTCCCCAAAATCTGTGGTTTAGCTGACCCAGGGAACATTCCCCTCTTAGAGACTCCCTCTCCCCAAGTGACCTGGCACCGCTCTCAAGCTTGCCAAGGTGACTACTTGAGTCCTCCATCACCCCTGACACACGCCTCCTACCTCTCGCCCGGAGTGGCAGCTCTGGAACTGAGGCCCGGTGAGGACGCAGGGTGGCGGCTGGAGCTGTCCTGTCCTCGCTCCTCCTAGGTGGTGTCCCTGCATACCTCTGTCCCCTCAGGATGCCTGTCTAGGCGTGCCTGCCTGTTGCCTCTCTGGTGATCACTCCAGGATTTTTCTGTGTCCCCCACGCCCCCATGTTCTGTAAACCACTGTCTTTATGCGTTGGCCTTGACCCCTGTGTCCACCTCGGGACGAGGCCCCTGTCCCCTGCCCGTGACCACTCGGGCGTTCCGAACCCGCACTCACCCAGCAGCACCCCCAGAGTGGCGGGCCCGGGGCGCAGGGCGTGCTCCTCCATCTTGATGCCGTCCAACATCTTAGCGCAGTCCGTCTGCCCGCGGGGGAAGCACCTCTCCAGCGATTCTGGACCTGTTGCTATATCCATGGGACGCGGGGCGCGCTGCAGGCCCCGCCGGCCAGGATGCTCGCCCGCCCGCCCGCCTGCCGGCTCGCCGCCGCCGCCGCGGTCCGGGAGCCGGGGAGGCGCGGCCCCCGCGGGTTTGGGGCTGCGGCTGGGGCCGCCGGCTGCCCCCGGCGAGCGCGGAGCGGCGACGCGTTCGCCCCGGGCCCCGGCGTCGTGCGGGCGGGCCGGGGCGGCTGCAGTCCGCGCCGCGCTCTCCCGAGCACTCGTAGCCACGCGCGCCGGCTCCTCTGTCACCTGCTTGTCAGCCCCAGAGCCGGGCTGCAGAGGCGGCTGCAGACGGATCCGCGGGGAGGAGACGGCGGCGGCGGCAGCGGCGGGCGGGGGAGGGGGTGGTGGGGGTGCAGGGGCGGCCCCACGGGCTGGGGGGGCGCGGGCGGCGCTGCGGGGGTCCCGGGCGGGGCGCTGCGGGCCGCGGGTTTCCAGGCGCGTTCCCCGCACTACTCTAGTGCCATGGTGCGCCCGAGGAGCCGCTCGGTTTAGAGCTGGAGCTGGCGGCGGAAGGATACTCCGGCCGGGAGCCGCCTCACCCCTCCTCAAACTTCCTGACATCTGAACTCATTGGTGCGCCTCGTATCCCTGCGCCGGGATGAGCCGGAGGCTCCACGTCAAATAGTGCCGTCGCTGCCCCCCCGTCCCCCGCGGGAGGGCTCCCCGCGCCCCTGCTTGCGCCCCGCGCCGTACCCGGCCCCGAGTAAGGGGCCCGGGCGCCCCGGCCAGGCCGAGCGCCCCGCTGGCCCCTCGCAGAAGTTTGGGTCGCCTTCGAAACAAATCCTTCTGCCCCACCCCCTTGAAAAACTGATTTGGGAGTTGGGGAATGAAGGCTTTCTTTTTTTCTTTCTCGCCTTCTTTATTATTAATATTTTGTAAAGCTTCAGCGCTAAGAGGAGTGGCCCTGAGCGAGGCCAGACTGCACGGACGGCGGGGAGCGCAGCGGCTCCACCAGGGGACGGCGCCGGCCGGGAGTGGCCGCCCGGGGACCCCGACTGTCGGCCGAGGTAGGTCGCACCAGGCTGAGTTGGCGTCCCCCGGGTGGCGGCGCCTTCCCGGAGCCTGTTTGGTCCGTGGAGAGGGCTGGCTGCCGGGACTGAGGGACGGGGACTGGCAGGAGGGGAGGGCTGCTGGCTCAGGATTTGCCAAAGTCCTGGCCCGGGGAGAGGGGGACTTGGCTCCAGATTTGGGGTGTGGGTCCGGGAAAGCGTCAGGCGTGGCAGAGATTGGGTGGAGAGGTGAGCGAAGATCCCGGAAGAGCCCCGGGATCAAAGATGGGAACACTGGGAAGGCAAGAAAGGTGAGGCCCGGTTTCAGGCGACCTGGAGTTTAGAGAATGATTAGGTGTGAGAAAGGGATCGCGGGTACGGGTGGGGCAATGGACGAGAACCTGGCCTCACAGGATTGGGAGTGAGGGCCATGGGTAGAGAGTGGTGGCTCCAGGGTCGCGGACTGAAGGCCCTGGAAGATGTGCATTGGGCTGCTCAAGGAAACCGGATTTATCGGCTGGGATAGGCGACCTTTGGTGGCGGAGGGACCCTGCCGGGGTCGGTAGGCCGTGCCGGGCAGGGACAGGGTCCTGGCCAACCTGGGCAGCGTGGGCCTCGGCACTGGGGAACGAAAGGCCGGAGAGACCGAGCGGCCGAGTCCAGCGCCCGCCGGGCCTGGCACCTATCGGGCCAGGCACCCGCGCTGGGTGCGCAGGCCGCTGCGTCGGCTGCAGTGCACCGCGCCCGGGCCGGCTGTGTCTTCGGCCTCCGGGGTCCCCATGGAGTCGCGGCTCGCCCGGGAGCAAGGGGGCCGATGCAGCCCCGAGGCAGGAGCAGATTGACCCTGCGAGCCGCTGCGGGGCAGCCCAGGCCCCTCCCGGAGCGGAGCATTGGCGCGGAGCGGGGCGGGGGCGGAGGGCAAGGGAGGCGGGTCCCCTGACCCCGCTGGAGGCGAGAGGGCGGATCGGATTTGGAGCCTGCGGGAGGCTTGGTCAGAAGTGGCCCCCTGTGCCGCGGGGCCCCGCGGAGGGGCCCGGCTTTGTGGAGGATTAGAAACTCCCGCCCCAGGCCAGTACCTGCGTGTGTGTCGGTGGGTATCTGTGTGTGTCTGTGCATATGGATGCTCCCGCCTCTGAGGCTCTTCCATGTCTATGCACCCATGTCTCTGTGCACACACAATTTTTCTGCGTCCCTGCGACTGTCTGGGCTCCGAGTGGCTCTGAGTGTGTGACTCTGTGTCCCCTGCATCCGTGTGTGTGTTTGGATGTGAATCTGCTGGGCCTTACATACCTCCATCTCTTCCGTGTTTTTGTAGGTCTTTGTGTGTGTCCCTGTGTCTGTCACTCTATGCGGGTGCCACGGGCTTTGTATGTCTTTCATCCTCTGTATTGTGTCTGGGATCCTTTTCTGTTTATGTGTCTTCGTGTCACCTTTGTGTGTCTTTGTGTACCTCCGAGTTTCCGAATGATTCTATGTGCTCGTGTGTCCCACAGTTTTTTGTGTGTGTGTGTGTGTCTTTGTGTCTCCGTGTATTTCTTGATTTCTTGGCGTCTTTGTATCCCGGACGGTGATAAGTAGATGTGGAGTTTCTCTCACACGCCCCTGGTCCCCTGTCCTTGCGCAGCTGAGCTCCCGAGGCTGGGTCTGGGCCTGGGCCGCCCGCTCCGGGCATCTGGGACGGGAGCGTGACAGCTGCCGGGAGAGGCCGGGCGGACGAGGCTCGGGCGCCCAGAACCGGGCGGCACAGAGCCCGGCGCAGGGCTGGCGGACCGATCGGGGGCATTCTGCCCTCTGCTGGCAGCGCTACGTTCTTGCACCCGCTGTCGGGCGACTGTCTGCAGGCGAGAGGGTCCATGTTCCAGGCCCAGATCGAGCCTCTCTTCTCCTTCAGAGCGCACTTAGGAATCCTCTTCCATCGATTAGGAATCCTATTCCATCACAGGCCCTGCAGACTCACCCCAGACTCCGAAGTCCCGGTACAGCGTTCCATCCCCCTGCCCCTGTTTCCCACTCCCCACATTCTGTGTGCCGGGCCTCTTCTCCCCTTTGGCGGAGTGGGGGCCTCTGTGGCCCGGCCTCTGAGGCTTCGCTGACTCCCTGGCTGGCGTTCAGAGTCGTCGAGACTGCCCAGGGTCACATTCCCAGGCGGCCCAGAGGCCGGGTCTCCAGGCAGAAGGACGTGCAGACGGCCCCCTCGGATGCCACGGCTCATCTGTCCTGGGGCGCACAGAATCTTGGCATGTCACCCCGTGCCCCTGCCGATGTCACAGCCCACACCACCAGGGCCTACATCAGGAGGGCCAAGGCAGGTGCTCAGAGCTGCCCGCAGCTGCCGAGGTGCGGGGCTGGACCTAGGCAGCTGGCTGCTCTCTCTGGTCTGGAAGTGGGGCTGCTCAGGCCACGAACCTGGGGTCCCGGCTCCTCGTCCTCCCCGCTCACTGTGCATTATTAATCCCCCCACCCACCCCTACTCTGGATCAACCCATAGGTCCTGTTCCTTGCCCTCTGTCCCGGCTCCCCGGTCCCTCATTCCCCCAGCTGAGTCGGCGGCGTCCCGGCTCCTTCGCACACACGCTCAGACGCCCCAGGCCTCTTTCAAGCACAGTCGTGGCTCCTGCGTCTCCCGACTGCTTCCCCTGCTGAAAACGTGGCAGACTGAATGGTAGAAACAGGGCCTAGGCCCGAAGTCGGGTACTGCCCATAGGCGGCGAGTGGCATCTTGCTCCGCCCGACGGGAGCCGGTGCTATCCAGGACCTGCCGATTCCCCGGGGCAACCCCGAGCTCTCCGGCCAATACGGGATTCTCTCTGGCTCGGACTAAAGCGTCAGAAACAGCTTCAGATTTTCTCCACCTAAGGAAAGACCGAGTCGGCTGTTTGGAATCACTTGGGAAGAAGCAAGATCTGAGATGGAAGCTCTAGGGCGGGAGTCAGCTCCCCCAATTCTGCAGACGCCCTGTCTCCACTGAGCCCTTCCCCGTGCCTCCTTGCTCCTTTCCGTAGGGCTTTGCACTCCCGAAGCCTGCCTTCGCTACCAGCAGCCCACAGGCACGGCCCTAGGACCCTCCTCTCTCCCCAGCGGAGGCCTGTCCGTCTTCCCTCGAGCGGTGCTTCTGACCAGAGCCAGCCGCGGGGTCCCCTCCCAGTTTACAACCCCAGCTGGAAGTGAGAATCCTGGGCAGGGGTGGAGTACAGGGGGCTGCCTAGCCGAGTGCTGTGCAGCGTGAAGGCGCAGGCTCTGAGCTGCAGGGATCCGCGATTCCACCCTGCCAGCAGGGAGAGTTGGGGCTGCCAGAGCACCCAGACCCGTCCCGCGCCGCCCGCCCACCACTGACTCTGGGGATCCTCAGATCCGCGGGAGGGAGCCAGGCTGGACCAGAGCCGCCCCCAGCCAAGGCGCGGGCTGGGGGCTGCTATTCCCAGGTCGTAGCCGGGCTCCGGAGACCTGGGTGCTCAGGAAGTGGAGCCGGCCGGCACTGGAAGAGGGCGGGTGTCCCGGCCTTTGGAGCCAGTGGTGACCACCCTTGGCTCCTTGGATCACGGCTGTACTTGACCCCAGGACACGTGGGTCAAAGGCTCAGTCCGCTTCTCAGCTAGCAGAGAGATAGATGTGTGTGATAAGTAATCCGGTCACCTTCCCACAGCCCAGGGAAAAGTGTCTGTGGTCTTCCATGTCTGCGGAGAGCTCAGAGATCCTGAGCCCTGTGGAGGTCCACAGAGAGGAATGACTGGGGAGGTCCAAGCTGGGGTCCCTCTGACTCAGGACTGGGAGCAGGTTCTCACTCTCCCATCTGGAGTTTTCTAGGCTGAGGTGGCAGGGAACAAGATTTTAGTCGGAGCTTGCTGATGAGGCCCAGTGTGTGTGGCTCTGAGGCTCTTGTGCTGATGTGTGTCTGTATGCAACGTTGGGACCGCCCAGCTCCAGCAAAGTCCTTCTGCCCTCTCTGCAGCCTAGCCCCACCCTCAACCAGCTGGTGGGGTCTCTGGCCACAGACTCATGACTTTTCAGCACAAGGTCTGGGTCATTAGTCATGGGATTTCTCCCTGGTGGGTCAGGAGATCAGGCTCCCTCAGATCCAAAGGCTGCTTTGAGCCCTCAGGGCTAGCGAGGGACAGTTCCCTGGCCAGGTGGCTCAGGGCTAAGGTCTTTCATTGGCCAGGCAGTGGTTAGAAGTGGGGTCAAGAGCAGGTGTCAGGGAGTCACCCAGATCTGGTTCAGGACCTCTGGAAAGTCCTGCCCTCTCTCTCTACCGCAGCTTTCTCATCTGTAAAGTGGGCATAATAGCATGTATTCCCACAGGGTTGTTGAATGAAATTCAAGTGCTCACCACAGTGCCTGGCACTTAGCAAGTCTCTACTCAGATATTGGCTGAAAGGGAGTCCCCAGGACTTAGGGAAATCACAGCTACCTCCTCCCCCTCCAACCAGAGCCTGAGGGGAACCAGACACGTGCTGAGCTCAGCAATCTCTCTTACTTTAGGGCAGGTGAAACTCAGGTCCAGGCAGCTGTGGGCTGGGCACAGGAGACCCCCCAGGCAGTGCCCAGACAGCCAGCACAGACAGTCTCAGCCTTCACTACTTGCTCGGGCTGTGGAGCCCAGGCTGGGGTGTTTTGGAAGGCAACAAAACTAAGGGCTTCAGCCAGTGCATCAAAACTGTATGTGTGGGACTCTCAAGGTGCCATTTATATTTATTTCTTAAAAGGCACTTTCCTCAAGAATCTTTGCATTTCTTGCCAAATGGATGGGTTGGGTTATTTCAGCAGCCCATCTAGAACCAGGGGCTTCCCTGAAAGAGGACCGGAACCAGAACAAAGAAAAGGCCAAGGACCATATTTGGAGCCATAAAACCCCCATTAGGACACTAAGAATAACTCGCAGAAAAGACACTTTATATGAATTGGACACAAATTCACAAAAGCAAGAAAGTTCATTCGTCTCCACCCTGAGGGTCCACGGCTGGGGAAGGGGACTGGGTGTGATATGGGGGTGAGCACCCAGCCTATTTGATCTTTATCTTAAATCCACTTCAAAAGCTGGGGATCAGCAGAGTTGGAGGTTTGCCTCTTCCTGTAATCATTTGGTGTCTAGTAAAGTTTTTATGAGTGTCTGTGCAAATAAATGCATTTGATGTGCATTTGTTTTGGCTAGTGCTGCTTTATATAGGAGGTGTGTGCGTCTTCCGTTGGTCCTCAGAAAAGCAAGAGAGTGAAAATAGAAATAAAATCAAGATATCCGGCCCAGGCAGAGGGGCGGAGCCAAGGCAGTCCCACTGCAGACCAACACCCCTCTGACAAGGGCTCGTGGGCACCTGGATGCCGCCAGATGAGTTTGCAGCCTTTGGGTTTCCTGTGTAGAGTTGCTCAGAGCTGGGAGGTGGGCTTGGTGAAACACAGATTCTAGGAAGGCTGTTTTTGGAAACAGAACTCTGCCTGCCTTTTGATTATTGTCCTCTGGGTATCCTTGGTGAAGAAAATTGAATAATAAACAAGGGTGAGTTTTGGGGGGTGTCACGTTATCATTTAAGTGGCAGAGTAAACCTACTTTGGAATTTGAGCTCAGCAGAATCTGGTAGAGTGGCAGGTTGAATGGAGATATGGCTCCCCAGCCCTCTCCGGACAAGGCAGCCAGGGTGGGACAGGATAGGTGTTCCTCCTGTGTGGCTCGGGAAATCAGGGGTGCTCCCTAAGGGCCAGGAGCCAATCCAGGGTGTCAGGGGCTAGGAGCACCCATACCCCTGTCTCACGTGTCCACCTGGCACCCAGGATGCAGCCTGCAGGTGCATTCAGTTTAGCCCATGCTGGCTTGTCTCTCCTCCCAGCACTGCAGTCCTGATTTATTTGTTCTAAAATTATTTTAGCATTTTATTGAAGTGTGATATACATATAGAGAAGTGCACCATGCATAAATTTACAAAGGGGACACGGTGATGCCCCCAACACCCCAATCGAGGGAGAATGTTCTGGCTCCCCAGAATCTCTCCTCATCCCCCCCCACCCCCAGGCACTACCCATCCCTCTTCCAAGGAAACCACTATCTGGTTTCTAACACCATACGTGAGTTCCATCTGTTTTTGAATTTCATATAAGCTGAATCGTAGAGTATATGTGTCTTACCGTACTTTAATCATGAGATTTTACATGAAAATATGGATTTTTCTCCTGAAACATCAGAGGTCTGATTATCTTGGACCCTTATT
>RJWK010056540.1:0-14405 GCA_004363435.1 Platanista minor
TGCGCGGGTGCATTGCCTGTACGGTCGGCTGTCCTGGGGGCTTCCAGAGGTTCAGGGTCACTCCCTGGTTTCTCAGAGGTGGGCTGTGTTAGTTGCTCCAGGGTGATGAGATGCCCTTCAAATGTCCTAGAGGTTCACAGCTGCTGGTGACCAGGCCAGGGGAGAGCAAAGCACCTGCAGCCTCCTGTGCAGTGGGGACCCCCGAGTGCAGGCCTGCCACTTTTCCCGGGCCCTCTGCGTGCCGCGTGTGCTGGGCTGCGTCCCCGGCAGCACCTCCTCCCCGTCGCCAGCACCCCTCTCATGAGGCAGCCACTGACCCGCCGGAGGGCACCGTCTGAATGGCTGGCTGCCCTTATGGGATGGCCCTTCAGCTCCAAGTGTCCTGCCTGTCACCTGGTTGTGCTTGTGCCCCCGGGGACGGGGCAGGGCAGGGCAGTCGGTGGTCAGGGAGGTGACCTGCGGGACACAGGTCTAGCTGGTGTCTGAGACCCGCCTTTGTAAACCCCGAGTCCTCCTTGCTTTTGCCCATCTCCTCCCTGTGGCCTGCAGGGTGCGCTCCCAGTGCTCTGTCCCCTGTCTTCTACCGAGCTTGTCACGGCTGTTGAAGCTCGTAGTTTCCTGAGAAAATGGGCTGTTTTGAGTAGAAAAGAGTTAAATCATATTTGTCACGTTTATGTTTCACACTTGAATGTTTACTTCCTAATTTTGAAACTTCACATTAAAGAAAAATTACACGGGATGGTGTAAAGATACATCCAGATTCACCGCCCTCAGTTACACACAGGCATGCTTCTTTTTTCTGAGTTACTTAAATGTAATCTTGAGACCCACCCTTTACCTGTAGTGGCTTCTGCATAAGGATGAGAGCATTCTCTTCTATCATTGGGGATAACCATGGCGCATTCACCAGAATCAGAAGATCCAGTGTTACGTGATACTGCTGCCTAGTTCTTTGTCCACACGCAGGTTCTGCTGATCTTAAAAGCATCCTGCCGAGCCCACATCTTTCCCCAGCTCAGTCCAGGGTCATGATTGCTTTAGGCAGTTGTTTTCGTGTGCTTATTCGCTCCTGGGTTCTGTCTTGCTCCATGAGTATCGTGTTGTTTATTTCGGTCACGCCCAGATCCTAGAGGGGCCAGGGGAGCCACGCTGGCCGGCTCCCGTGCCCCAGCGCTCTTGGATTTGCTGGCTTCCTGGCACGAGAAGCTGGCCCCTCCCCAGTCATCTTCTCCCGCCCCTCCTGGCTGCCTCTGCCCAGCACGGGTCACTTGGGTTGTCATGACCATCCAGGCACTTGTCTCCTTCCCTCTCGGGCGCAGTGGGCCCTGCTCCGCACCCCTCCCGCAGGTCCGTCTCCTCCCCCAGCCAGACAGCGTCCTCCCGGAGTCAGGCAGGACTCTTCCCTCCCCACCAGCACCCAGTAGGTGCTGGATCAGTGTGTGGGTCTGGACAGAGACGAGCGTCCTGCGGTGGCCCGTAGGACGGCCTGGGCGCTCGGCAGCTTGAGCTGCCTCTTCCCTGTCCCTAGTGCACAGTGTGGAGCCTGCCGTCCAGGAGAATGGTGACGACGTGGTGGAGGGGAGGGATGGCAAGGAGGCTGAGCCCGGCTCCCCCAGGAGGTGTGACATCATCGTCATCTCCGGACGGAAGGAGAAGTGTGAGGCCGCCAAGGAAGCCCTCGAGGTGTGTCAGAACCCCACCACCACCCCCACATCCCTGGGGGCCCATCAGCAGGCACCGGGTTGGGAGCGGGGAGGGAGAGCGAGCGGGTCCAGTCACTTGAGCCCGAGGCCCCAAGCACCTCGGCTCGCACTGTGGAAGGTGCTGGACTGGGTCACGGCCCGGGGCCAAGGACGGGTGCAGAGCTGGCAGGGCTCGGACTCCCCCTCTGTGATGTGCAGCTGCCGGGGCCTGTCTCGGCCTCACGAGGATGAGTACTTGCTGAGCGCCACCTCAGTGGACAGGACAGGGGTCCTGTCGTATCACGGGTCAAGGGGGGCAAGCAGCTTGCTGAGGTAAAGGGCACGGTCGGGGCTGCAGTTGGGGCAGTGGAGTCGGTGGTCCTGGGCGGTGTCCCATCACTCTGACCCACTCTAGGGTCTCAGCGAGGCTGGGATCAGGGCGCGAGCCTCTGTGTGAGCCCCACTCCCCTCCTCTGTGGGCCCCCGATCCCTCTTTCCCTGGAGTTGTGCTGCTTTGCTTCTACAAGGGGCTGCTGTGTTGAGCACAGGTCCGGGCCTGTTTGCTCTACCAGCGTTGACCTGAAGACTGCATTCCGCATCCTTTTTCTGTGTCCTCCGTTGAGTCAAAGGTCTAGGCGGCGTTCTCAGTCCGAGTGGAACGGCACAGAAGGCTCCAGAAAGCAGTCTGATTGTCACGGGCTCTTCCTGTGTGCTCCATGAAGACCTGTTGCTGAGCCCACAGGGTCCCTCTGCTCCTCGCTCTCAGGCCTAACCGCACCCCCTGCCCTGCAGGCGCTGGTTCCCGTCACCATTGAAGTGGAGGTGCCCTTTGACCTTCACCGGTACATCATCGGGCAGAAGGGAAGCGGGATCCGCAAGATGATGGACGAGTTTGAGGTACAGCTGTTGGTGGGTCCTTTCCCTGGAGGCCAGGTGCCGGGGGAGGGGGGGGTGCCCCCCAGGTCGGGAGGTCAGCCCTCGGAGTGGGGCTTCACGTCCCACCTGCCTTGTCCCGAGCCTGCAGTTGTGTCCCTGGCCAAAGGGACAGGTGGACAGCTGATCACAGCTCCCAAACTCCCCGCTGGTGGGGACCAGATAGACACGTGTCTGTCCCGCATGTGCATCGGGCCTGTCCCCGTCTCCGCACAGGTGAATATTCACGTCCCAGCACCTGAACTGCAGTCTGACATCATTGCCATCACGGGCCTGGCTGCGAATTTGGACCGGGCCAAGGCTGGGCTGCTGGAGCGGGTGAAGGAGCTGCAGGCAGAGCAAGAGGACCGGGTGAGGGCCGGGCGGGGTTGCGTGGGCCAGGGAGGGTCCCCAGGGGCCCGACCTCCAGCTCCCAGCTGCCCCTCAGCCAGTGAAGTCAGGTGACAGCGGGAGAGCCAGGTGACACCCCGTGCAGCAAGCTTTCATCAGAGGCAATGTTGGGGCCGTGGTCCTTTCTTCTTGACGCAACGGCGGCAAAGGTGGGCTTCCACGTTAATTAGCTGTTTCTTAAGTAAATCTGAAGACATTTGCCATCCTTACAGGGAAGGTTCAGCTGGGGAGGCCTGGGAGCCATTGCTAGGAAAGAACCCCTCGCCCCCCAACATGTGACTGTGGTCCCAGGCGGCTCCCACTGATGCCCTCGGTGCTGTTTCCCTGCCGTTGGGTGGACATGAGAAGCCACTTCGCCTCTCTGTGGGGCTGGCGTTTGGAGGATTACATGAGTGACTCACACAGGGGCGGGCGTTCGGGAAACTTGAAGCACTGTTACATTTTATGTGGGGGTAACGGACTCCTTGCTGAGGGGAACATTCCTGGCGTCTGGTGATGGGGCAGGGCCCGTGAACCTCACGAGTCTGTGATCCCCGCTGTCTCAGCCTCGGCACAGGTTTTGGGGGCCCTTCTCTGCCCAGGGCTTTGCCTGAGCCTCTGCCTGTGGACCTCCCTTAGCATTTTTGTTCCCTGTTGTGGGTTTTTTGTTTGTTTGGTTTGGTTTTGGGGGGTTTTTTGCCTGCTTTCGTACCCCTACCCCAAAAGACCCAGAACTTTTTTATGCTTACTCATCGGGTCTCTGTTTCATGAGTCAGGGTCGTAGATCCCAGGGCTTGCTTTGTGCTGTGCCGGGCCTGTCGGTTACCAGTGCGCAGCTTTCCCTCTTTTCTGAAGGATCTGTGCTCGTGGTTGTGGAGTGGTCAGGTCCTCGGGTTCTCGTTACTAGCTGATGGCGGAAGGGGCGCAGCGGCTAGCGGGAAAGCCGTGTCTCGTTCTTATTGCAGAGATGACGGCGGATCCCTTCCAGGTTGAGGATGGAAGGGGCGTGTGGGCGCACGATGCTGAGGGCCAAGGCGGACGTGCCCGCCCTCCCCCTCACTCTCCCTTGTCTCATCTGCAGGCTTTAAGGAGTTTTAAGCTGAGTGTCACTGTAGACCCCAAATATCACCCCAAAATCATTGGGAGGAAGGGGGCAGTGATCACCCAAATCCGCCTGGAGCACGACGTGAACATCCAGTTTCCTGATAAGGATGATGGGAGCCAGGTAAGGAGGACCACTTGAGTCAGATGCCGCAGTGGAGTGCTTCAGGGGCGGAGGGACTCTCATCGGTCTTTGTCCTGACCTGGGGACAGTGACCGCGCAAATTTAAGATGTATCCAGAGGGGCGGTGAGAGCAGCAGGTCTCTGAGAAGCTGATTTTGGCTTGGGGTCTGGGCCCATGTTGGCCCAGGTCAGCGCATGAGGCTTCTCTGTCGTGGCTCTGTCGCCCTGTGGGCTTGGGGCACTTTTCCCGTGTCCACCTGGCCCTCCGCCCACTGCACTCAGAGGGCAGTGGAAGGCAGCCCCTCCCCCGGGCATCGCCCCCAGGCCATCACACACCCCTGCCTGCCCCCTCCCTCGCCCTTTCTGCCCCTCAGGCTCAGCCTCTGGGAGGTGCCCTGGGCCCTCCTGCCCGCCACCCTACCCTCCTCTCCTCCCAGCCTCTTACTGCTCTGGCGTCAGCCCCCAGCACCTCACTGACCCTGACCCTCCCCAGCTGCACCCTGGGCAACATCACCTCCGTGTTTCTAGGAAGAGTTCATATAGAGCCGCTGTTCTCCTTCATGTGTGACTTCTTCAAATTATCTTGACCTTGAGAATTTAGCTCAGTCTCCTCACCTCCACTACCTTTTATCTCCCCCAACTTTTCCACTTAGTCAGCAATTTTTTAGTCACCGTTTAGTGTTTAGATTATTTCGGTTAGTATTCCATGAGCCACGTGGGGCTGAGTGGTCATGTGTCACATTCGTGGCTTTTTCCTGTGAGGCTTATGCTGTGTTTGCAGTCTGTCCCGTGCTGCTGTGTACTTGGCGGGCGATGGGCCCACTGGCTGGTGGGAGTTTGGGCTCTTCTGGGCTGGGTTCTGGGTGGAGCCCACCGCCCACTGTCTGCATTTGCTTCTTTGGGACCAGAGGCCCCTGGCCGCGGCCCTGGCGTGTCCTGGTGTTTCTCTTGCCTCTGTCCTGGTGTGGGTCACCGAGCTTCTGCTCTTCTATTTTGTGTCCAGGTGTTGGTTCTTGCCCTGCGGTCCTTTTACGTCGTGCTGTGTGCCTCGGCGTGGGTTAGGGTTTTCCCTGTCCTGAGGAATGTGGCTTTACGTTGTTCTTTCTAGTTTCCTTCTCTCTGCCTCGAGTTACCCATTTGCTCTGCTCATCTTTACGGCTCTGACGTCTCACCTGCTGGTTTGAGGGGCAGGGGTGCTGGCCACGGTTGTCTGCACCTTGTCTCCAGGTCGGTCTGTTTGTCCAGCGGAGACGCCTCCAGTGGAGGCCACCCACCCCCGTGCCCTCAGCTGCCAGCATCCCCTCGGCTTTGTGGCCCGGTGCCCTTCCTCCTCCTCGTCAGCGACTGTCTTTCTGGTGGAGTGTGTGCGGGGGGCGGGAGAACACAGGTACTGTTAACCTGCTGTTTTAGGTGCTCTCCCTTCTGAGCTGGTTGGGTTTCCCCTCACCCTTAAGGTGAGGCCTTCCTCACCCAGGCCCGCTGAGCGCCTGCCCCCCTTCTCGCCTACCCCCAGAGCTGCGCCCCGCTGGGTCGGTGCTCCTCGCAGTCAGACATCCCTGGGTGCCCCCTCTTCTGACCGGATTCTCCTTTCTCAGCCCCAGGACCAAATTACCATCACAGGGTACGAGAAGAATACAGAAGCTGCCCGGGATGCCATATTGAAAATCGTGGGTGAACTTGAACAGATGGTTTCTGAGGATGTCCCGCTAGACCACCGTGTTCACGCCCGCATCATCGGTGCCCGTGGCAAAGCCATCCGCAAAATCATGGATGAATTCAAGGTGAGTCCCCTGACCTGATCGTGAAGGGCACTGAGCCCTAAAAGCACAGCAGGGGGGATCGGCTGGGTGCTCCATGCACCACCGAGCCACTTCTTGCCCTGCGAGCCAGGTGAGGGGGCAGTGGGGACCACCTGGGGCTTCACCGCCTCCTGCCTGGGTCGCTGACCACACTCAGGATCCGGATTGGGAGACTCCTGAGGCCCAGGTGCCTGTCCCTAAGTAGAGGCCGCGTGGGGTCACAGCTGTGTGTAGGTGGCCCTGTGGGCGGTGCCCTGCATGGCCTGTGGAAGGCGGCAGCCCCGAGGTGGCCGGTGGCTCTGCATTTGCGAGGGCACATGCGGCTCTGAACACCAGGTGCCCCGCAGGGCCCCTGGTCCTCCCGAGGGGGGATCTTCACTAGAAATGGACCGTTCCCAGCCGCACACGACGGGGCCCTCCGAGCCACCCTAGCTGCTGTGTGTGCTCCTTCCAGGTGGACATTCGCTTCCCACAGAGTGGGGCCCCCGACCCCAACTGCGTGACCGTGACGGGGCTCCCGGAGAACGTGGAGGAAGCCATCGACCACATCCTCAACCTGGAGGAGGAATACGTGAGTCCGGGCTGGGCAGCAGGCCTGTGGCGGCGCTGGGGCGACAGGCACCTGGGACCGGGTGGGCGCCTCGCGGGTGCGGGGGGTGCCCATCGGGCATCCCTACTGCAAGCTGACACCCCCACCTGCGCCCACAGCTGGCCGACGTGGTGGACAGCGAGGTGCTGCAGCTGTACGTGAAGCCTGCCCCCCACGAGGAGTCTAAGGCGCCGTCCAAGGGCTTCGTGGTGCGTGACGCTCCCTGGACCGCCAGTAGCAGCGAGAAGGTGAGGCCCTGCCGCCTAGCCCCTGCGCATGTGCCTCAGCGGCCGTTCCAGAAGCTGCTGCGGGGGGGCGGGGGGCGGGCGGCCTTGTTACTGAAGCCGAGCCCTCTCTCCCTCCACAGGCTCCCGATATGAGCAGCTCCGAGGAGTTTCCCAGCTTTGGGGCTCAGGTGGCCCCCAAGACCCTCCCATGGGGCCCCAAACGATAATGATCAAAGAGCAGAACCCTCTCCAGCCTGCTGACCTGAACCCGCCACATGATGGTTTGTCTCAATCTGACCCAGCGGCTGGACCCTCCATAAATTGTTGATGCTCCCCTTCCCCGAGGTCTCACAGCGAAGCCGGCGCCCCACGCTGTGTGTGGCCCAGTCCCGGGCCTGGTGGCACCCAGCATAGCGCGGGACCTGCTCCCAGCCTTTGCTCTGGGCAGCTCTCCACTGTTGCGAACACTAAGGAGGTCACTGGATGGTGTCACCCAGCACGTCGGCGAGGCTCTGGCCTCTGCCAGGAGAGCACCACAAGTGCAGCCGTCTACTTCCTGTGTCATGACCTCAGGAAATAAATTTCCTTGACTTTATAAAAGCCAAAACGTTTGCCCTCTTCCTTTCCCACCTCCCTCTCTCTCTCTCTCTCTCTCTCTCTCTCTCGTGCCTGTCATCCAGATGCTCCTCCCTGTAGAATGCGCTCCGCCGCCTTCCAGCTGCCAAAAAGCCCACTTACCCAGACCACAGGGCAGGTCGGGAGGCCCGGTGTGCACACTGGGCGCCCGCAGACCCAAAGGAGAGCCACGGTGGAGCCAGAGGGATCAGGAAGGTAGGAGGGAGACGCGGTTCTTGGAGGGCCCTGGCTTTCCCCGTGTCATGTCAGGGTCTCTGCCCCGGACCACACGGGCGCAGGCCCCGGGTCTGTTGAGCCTGGTGAGTGCGGGGCCTGAGGAACGCCAGGTGGAGAGGAGGGGGCTGGCCGGGGAGGTGGGGACCACCCACTCCTGCTCCGCGGAGGCCCCGCCCTTTGGGCACTGGCTGACTTGTTGTTTTTACACCACCTTCCGCTCCCTTGCACACCCATTCCTCCCCAGATGCTCCCTGTTGAGTTGCCTCTTTCTACCTCAGAGCTGGTATGGGGTGTCCCGAGCTTCGGGGTGTGTTTGCTGCGGCCTTGGGGGCTGGAAGCCGAGTGCCCGGCTCAAGGCTGTGCTGCTGTCCCTCACCCACTGGGTCGGTGGCCAGTGGGCCCGTCCAACGGGGAGCACACGGGCCACCCCCGCAGGTGGCCACTGATGCATGCTCGAAAGGTAGGCCTCCTGGCCCTGGGGTAGAGAGAGGCTGCTGCTCGGCCGGGACCAGAGGCGCCCCGGTGCTGCTGGCAGCCTCTTTGTCAGGTGTGTGGTAGGTCAGTCCCGCGGTAGGACCCCAGGCCTTGGCGGGTCAGGGTGCCCCGGCCCCAGCCGGCTTGGTGAAGGTCCACCCTGAAGAGGAAGAGGTGGGGCCCCGTCTCCACGGAGGCGACGGGCCACTCTGAGTTGTCTTATCCCAGATGCTGGGCTTCCTAGAGGAGCTCCCTTGTGCCCTGGGGACAGTCGTCTCTGCTCTGACCACCTTCTCCCCACCCCCTGAGTTTTTCTCTCAATTTATTGGAGCTCGGCCACCTTCTGACTCTTCGGTTCCTGAGTAGACCCCGCGTCTGACTGCGGTCGCCTCTGCAAGTTCCCATTAGCTCCGGTGGCTTTCAGTGTGCCCATTCAGAGGCGTGGCCACCTGGGAGAGGAAGGGAGGGCCGTTTGCTCCTGCTCAGTGGGCTGTGTGAGCCCGAAGGAGGTGGGGTTGATTGCAACAGGGAGACAGGAGGGAAGGCCCCGCCTCTGGGAGCCTCGCAGGGGAAGGGCCGGCCCCTCTTCTCCTTTTGCATGAGTTTCGGAGCCTTTCCCACTGGCCCCCCAGGAGTCTGCCCGCACCTCCCCGTCCCTCTCCCTCTGTCTTTCCTACAGCATCCAGCCCTGCCCTCCCCAGAGGTAAATTTTTAATTCTCACAGCAGATTTTTGCACACGTGCATTTACTGCTAAACGTCATAGATGCAAACTCTCCTTTCCTAAACTGTGTTTGGGGCCCGCTTGCTCTGTTCTTGGTTGTTGTTAAAGGGGACGCGATGACTGTGCCCAGCCCTGTCCCCTGCGGCCTCCAATGCTGCGGGGAGAGCCTGGCGGGAATGGGCGCGTGTGTCCATCTCTTCCATGTTGAATGTCTTCCATGTCACATGTGTCCATGGCTACCATCCATCCCTTGGCCTTAACTTTAAAATCTGGAGATTATATGCAAACGTGTAAAGGCTCATGAATATGGATGACACTGGAATTTTATAAATTCTAAAATAAAACCCGAAACCAGATACAGTGTGCTGGGACTCATTTTATCACGTCCCGCGTGTGATCAGTCTTTTTTTTTTTTTTTTAAATAGTGGAATTTTTTTTTTTTAATTTATTTTATTTTTGGCTGCTTTGGGTCTTTGTTGCTGTGCACGGGCTTTCTCTAGTTGCGGCGAGCAGGGGCTGCTCTTTGTTGCGGTGCGCGGGCTTCTCATTGCGGTGGCTTCTCTTGTAGCAGAGCACCGGCTCTAGGCACGCGGACTTCAGTAGTTGAGGCTCGAGGGCTCTAGGTGCGTGGGCTTCAGTAGTTGTGGCGCACGGGCTCAGTAGTTGTGGCTCACAGGCTCAGTAGGTGTGGCACACAGGCTTAGTTGCTCCGCGGCATGTGGGATCTTCCCGGACCAGGGCTTGAACCCATGTCCCCTGCATTGGCAGGCGGATTCTTGACCACCGTGCCACCAGGGAAGCCCTTGTGCTGAGTCTTGTGAAACCAGGGGTGTTTTAGCATGCTCTTGAGTGGTAACTGGACACCCACAGATATTTGGTGTAGTTCTCGCAGCTGGCATAGGGTTCTCAGCCCTGTGATAACTGTTCCCGCAGGAGCCACAGCGCTGGGAGGCGTCACTGTTGGGGGTGGACAGTGACCCCGGCACTTCCCACTCCTAAACGTGCACCCTGCGAGGGCACCAGCAGGCGCCAGGAGGTGTGGACGAAGTTTGCAGGCAGCACTGTCCCTAATAGCTGGGCACAACGGCTCAGTGGCCATCTTCATTCAGGGAGCTGACGCAGCAGCCGGGGTGGGCTAGTTGTGCACAACGCTGCAGGGAAGGCTCGTGGTTGTGCGGCCCGTGGAAAAGGTCTCACCTGTGCCTTCCATCGTTCCGTCCCTCCAATGGAGGCCAAGGTGGTGGCTACTCTAGGTGGGAGGAGGAGGGTGGTGTGGGAAGGTCCCTGTCAGGACTGCGTCCTGGTGACCAGGGCTGTGTCTTCGTTCAAAAGCTGGTTACACTGGTGTGCTCACTTCATGAACGCCCGAGGTGTGACCTCGCGTTTCTTATGTTTCCATAAATTTACTTTAAAATTTAAAAAGTTTGAAACAGCAACAACAAAGCCACCATCTGCAAGAAAATACTTGTGGATTTGGTGACAACGGCGTGGTGCGTGCAGCCCCACCACCCACAAGCGGAAGGGCGGCTCATTTTCTAAACAGCGGGTAAGCAAGTGGCAGCTTCCACAAAAATGCTGGTGGCCACACCACAGCCTCAGCCCCACTGGTCAAGAAATGCTCAGTGCTGCCCGAGGCCCAGAGCGGTGGGTTTTTAAATAAAGGTGTCAACCAACCGGCAGTTCTGGGGAAAAGCTGGGCGGTGGTGCAGTGTATCAAAGCACTTTACAAACCACGTGTCCTTTTTGACACTGCTGTACACTTTGAGGAGCGTCCCCTAAGGAAATCGCAGGTGGGCACAGTGTCTCCGGGCGTTTATGCCGTGTGATTTCTAACCGCAGAGCAAGAGAACGGTGAGCAGATGGCGAAGTTGGGAGGCGCCGTGTGAGCCGAGCTATAGGAGAAGGTAAGCGCAGAAAGAGGGCGTGAAGCCGGTCAGTGGGCGAGGCTGGCCTGCAGGCACCGTTAAGTTCCCAGCCCTGAAGAGGGCCGTGTGCGCCCAGGCAGGCAGACTTCCAGAAGGAGATGCACCGAGCATCGCAGGAATGTCCTTTCCTCCGAGCACTTCACTGGTCAGGGCATAAAGTTCACTCTCCTTCCAAACCTTCCCCATCTGGCCGCTCGCTGCCCGGAGAGAAGCGGGTGACCACTCCTCAGAGCGCACCGTCTCGGCGAGTCAGGTGGAGCCACAGGAGGAGAGAAAAGGGCGGCTCAGAGGCTGTGGACAGGCTGGAAGGGAAAAGGGCTCGAGATGAGAAGACAGACCTGCAGGCCTTGTGGGGACGGGGAATGCAGGGGGACGCAGGGGACGGGGCAGGGGTGGTGGGCAGACTCCTAGCAGGTTTCGCAAGACGCTGCGTGGACAGGGTGGGAAGGGGCGGCGCTGGCCTGGGGAGGGGACACCGCCATCCGAGGGAGAGCATGTGCAGGGAGCACGGGAGAGAAGACAGAACAGGAGATGAGCCTCGCCGAAGGGCTGAGGGGGATGGAAGTGTGAGTGGAGCAGCCCACGGTGGAAGCCGCCTCCTGTGCCTGCGAGACGATGGGGAAGGGGGAGGGGCAGGGGCTGGAAGGGCCAGAGCCGCCCTGCCTCAGGAAGGTGAGGAGACAGCACTGGTCCATGGGGCTGGGCGCCCCTCCCCGGGCATGGAGTGCCCAGCACTCCAGGTACCAGGCTGCAGTTGGCCAGCCGTGGGGGCCACAGCAGGCCTGAGGGGCCGGGAGACGGGCTGTGGCCTCTGCGGGCGGAGAGCCTTTGACAGCTCCGCATCTCCCCCCAGCCCTCCAGGTGGGGCTGCTCTCAGGGCGACCCCTGTGCCTCTGGCTCCTGGCAGCCTAGGCTTGTGGGCCCAGGTTCATCTCTTGAGCCCGAGGGCTGGTCTCCTCTCACCCTGTTTGTTCCAAAAACAACCTGTTTTCAGGAAAGTGCAGAGGAGGAACAGGACAGCAGCAGAGCGCCGGGGGCTGGGGTGCTCGGCCAGGTAGTACTCCCGCCTCACCTTGATCTCCACAGGTCCAGGGATGTCAGGCACCCAGAGGTCAAGGACCCGGCCGATGGAGAACACCACGTGCTGGGACAGCAGGGGGTGGTGTGGGGGGGGGGGGCAGGGCACCCCCCACCCCTTGGCAAAACAAGCGCCCAGAGTGGCCTTCTTGGGGCCATATGTGGGCACCTGCTCCCCAGGTGTGGGTTGAGCTGGACAGCAAGCATCAGTGCAGAAAAGGAAACTCCTGGAAGAGGCAGAGGCCACAGCGACAGAGACCACCCCCCAGCCAGCTTCCATGGGACACTCTGCAGTGCCCAGGGCATTCTGATGTCCACACAACTGGAGACAAAGGCCAGGCAGGGAAGGGGTGCAGAGGACTGTGATCTGACCAAGGTGACACAGCAGTGAGCGCTCTTGGTCACGCCAACCCCTGCACACCTTGTGCTGGGATTAGGCAAAGTACTGGGGGTGGGGAGTGGGGCCCACCATGCTGGTACCTCACACACGATGATGAAGGAAGGCCAGGTGGATGGCCAGAAGATTCCATTAGGTCTGGGGGTGATGTCCATCATCCCCCCCTGAAAACCCCGGTACCTGCAGGAGACATGGGGCTCGGTGGGGAGCCGGGCTGAGGGTGCCAGACGCACTTCTCAGCTTCTCCTCCGCCTCCGCCGCCTCCTCCTCTCCTCCTCACCGGCTGGGCTCACCACCGAAGGTGCTGGAAGCAGGGGATGTCCCCACACAGGCTGCTCGGACACTACCTTTAGCTGTAACTCTTGGGGTTTCAAAGGGGTGGAGGGGCTGCCTTGGCCCATTCCCCTACCAGACTGAACTGAGCCCCACAGTGGCAAATGCCTCATCATCCCGCAGATGTGACAACCCAGTACGCCTGTGCTTCAACAGGTGATGTCAGCCTACTTACACCGTGAAAACATGCCATTATATGAGACCCAACTGTCCACCCTGCCGGCACTGCCTGCCCGGCCAGCTCCTTTACTATCCTGAGCACGACACAGGGCTTTGCTGGCTAGTTCAGATTGAATGGTCATCTTGCCGTCCTTTTACATCCTCCCGTTTTTCTGTGCTGTGGTAAGAAAGCATTACCAGGGCCAGCTTTGTAGGAAAAGAAAAAAGCCAAAAATCTTGAAAATAAAAATTCCCCAAAGAATGGGCTATACTTTAAGTGGCTAAACGAGACACGACAGAAGGGACACACCGTGGGAGCTGGAAGACAATTACGCAGTGCTGAGGCCCAGAAAGACAAATAGGAGAGAGTGCTCAAGACACATGGGGGGATGGAGATGCTCCAACAGCAGAGGAGGTTAGGGAGCGTGGAGAAGCACTGCCTGAAGGAATAGAATGCAGTTTTCCAGAACTGAAGAAAGGCATCACTCTAGATCAGTAGCACCTGCGGAGTCTCAGAAACTTAAATAAACCCTACCATGACAGGTACCTGTTAGTGACACAAATCAAGGAAAATGAGAAAAAATCTTAAATGCAACGAATGCTTCTAACAAGAACAGCCAGTGCGCCGAAAGAGAAATATTTAGGGAGAGCTGAGGGAAAATAACTCTTAACCTAGAATTTTATACCTGCCATTTGAAGGACAAAATGAACATACTTAATTCACCAGCCACACCGTTCCTAAAAGTGCCTATTAAAGGATAAACCTCAGGGAGAAGAAAACTGAACTTAGAGGAAAGACAAAGCATAAGAAAACACTGTAGCCACAGAAGTTAATGAAATACACCAGAGTTGTGATTAACAAATGACAAAGTGTTTTGTCTTCTTCTAGTAGTAAAATTAAAATCTGAACAATAAAGTTTAGAAGACTGACCTAATGGGTATATGTAGAACCTTGTTCCAAAATTAATGAAGATTCTGTTTAGGTTCACTTGAAACGTATGCAAAAATCCACTGTGACCAGCAGATCCTAAAGGAAGACTCAACAAATGTGAGGTTTACATCATATCAACTCTTCAGGCTCTCTGACCTCCATGCAGTTAAACCACAAATGATTTCTTAAAAGTAGCAAAAACAAAACTCTGTGTGTTTGGGAAATTACTTTCCTGAGTGATTATAAATAGGTAAATCACAATTGAAGTGGTGAAATATTTAGAAGTGAAGGATAGAAGTATTATCAACACTAGCGGGATGAAGTTCGGGGCTTCCCCGGTGGTGCAGTGGTTAAGAATCCGCCTGCCAATGCAGGGGACTCAGGTTCGAGCCCTGGTCCGGGAAGATCCCACATGCCGTGGAGCAACTAAGCCCGTGTGCCACAACTCCTGAGCCTGCACTGTGGAGCCCGCAAGCCACAACTACTGAAGCCTGCACGCCTAGAGCCTGTGCTCCGCAACAAGAGAAGCCACCGCAATGAGAAGCCGGCGCACCGCAACGAAGAGTAGCCCCCGCTCGCCGCAACTAGAGAAAGCCCGCGCACAGCAACGAAGACCTAACGCAGCCAAAAATAAATAAATTTATAAAAAGTGTGTTCAGGGCTTCCCTGGTGGCGCAGTGGTTGAGAGTCCGCCTGCCAATGCAGGGGACG
>RJWK010056541.1:0-14406 GCA_004363435.1 Platanista minor
GCTGAAGGAGCACCTACCTCATTAAATTGTGGCAGTTATGTGAGTTAAAACACAAGGTGCTTAGAGCAGGGCCTAGTACACAGTGCGCGTTCTATGAGTGTTAGCTATTATTATTCACGTTATTCACACAATAATAGATCATGCTGCAGAAAATATCACCAAAACAATGGCTATTTCAGACAATCTAAATAGCTTTTGCTCTTGATAGTATTTTGATAGTATTTTAAACTTAAAAGTTTCCAGTGAAAATATAATGCTAACACCATTTATATCAGTAAAACGGTGCAACAAAGATTTTTCCTGACACTCAGAATATCAAAATATGTTAGTTTAAAAAAACGTATTATCTTTTGTTCCCTACTTTCATTAAAATGTGCCAGACTAATATATTTATGAATAGCCTCTATTCTGATCAATTTTAGCAGGTTTTAATTCTCATGCATTCAGATTGTATGTGCTAGAATTCGGCCCCAATTATTTCATGATTTTGCCCTGGTGATTAATTTCTCTTACCAGATTGAATAAATATGAATATTATTTTTTACTAGGGGCAAAACAGTGTTTTCAGTTTTGCAAGCCAAAATAATGGTTGCTATTTACTATCATTCCTTAGTTTTGCAATCATAAGGCCTGCTTAGGTATTTTTGCTGCCTGAACACTCCAACTCCATGACCAACCTACACCTTGTGTAGGTGAGTCACGATGAAAACAATAAAGGCAGGTTATTAATTGTCTGTTATGTCAGCGCTAGGAGGTGCAATGCGGTTTGTGTAAGAGGAGAGAGCAGGACCTGATCACTCACATCAAGGAGCTCAAATCAATTTAAAGAGACAGAATTAAAGGACCCAAAGCAACAATGAGCCATACCAAATAGTTTTAGGTCAACCTACGATAGTGTTCAGGAGTCAGATGAAAAATAAGAGACAAGGAGGTGAGCAAGGCAGTAGTCAGGGAACGTTTTATAGATGAAGTGGGAATCACAATGGATGAAGAAAAGTAGATTTTTTCATAAGTCAGTTACCCCCAATTTCAGGCCTTAAACTACAAGCTCCATATTTTGCCATCTCTACAATTCAACTTCATGACTTTTGTTGTATTTGGATTTCCCCATACCATTATTTATTTAAAAATTCCAAAGTAGAATACTTTTTGGAAACCCTAAATGCTTTGATTTAAAGAGAAACTTTGTAACACTCCCATAAATGGTAAGTCAATACCACTCACTTCCCATAAAAAAAGTAGAAGGTAACTGAAAATAAACACAATGCAAACAGAAACAACCTCACTAATTTCTATCCAGAGAATGTTACTTTCCAAAGGGCCTGGGCTAGAGGTCGGTTTTGCCTTTCTTTAAAGGAGATATTAAGCAGACATTAAGAAGTGTTAGAGACTCTGTAACACTAAGTAAAACTTAAAAGTTTAATGTAAGTTGGAGATTTAGTAACACTAACGTGGACTTTTTCACGTCCTTCCTTCCTCTCTACCATCCTCCCTCCTTCTCTCCTTCCCTGTTTCTCTCCTTCCTTCCCCCTTTCCCCTTCCCCTTCCTTCTTTCCTTCCTTTCCTCCTTCCTTCCTTCCTTCTTTCCTTCCGCAGACATTTACTGAGCATATAGTAGGTACCCTTCTAGACACACGGTAGGTGCCTAGGGGATGCAACTGTGAAGAAGCAGACAAAAGCCCTTGCCCTCACAGGGCTTATATTCTTGCTGGAGGAAGACGGTCAACAGAGACACAAGAAATGGTATAGTAGGTCACAGCTGCTATGAAGAAAAACAGAGCAGGGGGTTTCACGGTGGTGGGAATAGCATGGACAGAAAAGCATTCACAGATAAGGGACAAATGAGCAGTGATATGAAGCTCAGGATGGAACCAGCCATGCAGATAGTGAGAAAAAAGGATTCCCTGGCAGTGGGAACAGTAAGTACAAAGGCCGCGATGCAGAACAAGCCTGGTTTGTTCAAGGAACAGTAAAAAGAGGACAGAGTGGTGGCCGTGACTGGGTGAGGGGGACAGTGGCTTGAGAAGAGGTCAGATCCCTAGGAGGTAGATGGCAGAGTTCAGATCACACAGACCTTTCAAAGACACAGCAAGAACTTGAACTTTGACTCTAAATGGTATGGGAAGCTACTGGATGGCTTTGAGTGGAAAGCAATGCAATGCAACCTAATTATTGTTTTGGTAGAATAACTCCACTGTGTGGGGAAGAGACTGGAAGGAGGCAAGAGAACAGGTAAGGAAACTGGGTAGGAGGGCGCTGCAACAGTCTAAGTCAGATCAAATGTTTAGTCCTGGGGGAAAGCACTGAAATATCAGACAAGTTGGACTTTGGGGGCAAAGGCCCACTCATCTCCCTCTCGCGTATATAATCTCTATTTCAGCACTTTTGTCTTTCTGGCTCTATTCTCCTTAAGCCATGGCTGCTGACAGGGACCAGCAATCACACACCTTTTTCGTCTGTAATCCTTAGTGCTGACCACAGTGCCTAAGCATGGTTTCAGACAAAGGTGCTTACAAGGTTTGTAGAACTGAATCCCAAATGAGGGGGATAATGCAAGGCATAGAGGCAAGAAGGGTCACGGGAGGGATTTGGGACAAGGGGATTCATGTGAGAAGAGGAGGAGGGGCATGAGTGTTGGAGAGAAGTGCCTCTCAGGGAAACTGATGCTCATCTGAGCATGTATTTTACACGAAGGAAGGAGAACAGTTTCATGGGAACTTTCATTCAAAAAAAGATATAAAAGGGCTCAGGATTTACTTCACAGATTTTATTTTTAAACCAGTAAAAGCCTCTTAAATCCTTAAATTTTCAACTACCAATTCACTGAATAATGTCAATATTTTAAGTATTTTGCTGCTTTTAAGTGATAAAAAAGAGCTGTTCATAACCAATGAAATATGAAATTTATGAGAAACTTCAGTTTCAAAGATTGGCATGGAATTGGTCCTTTCGATATGCAAGAAACCCTTATGTTCCTGAGGTTTAGAGATATGCCTGCCTCATGAAGGCTCACCATGGTTAACTAGGTGTATTTCAAGGAATCAAAAGGAACAATAAGGGATCATTCCTAAAAAGATCTCCCCTGCAAAATAAAACTAATGGGAAACTCAGGCAGGACAGGGACAGCAATAGTGAATGATGTGAAGCTGAGAATGGGGAGAGAGGACCCAAGGCATGAGGACCAGGACGGAGGAAAGGTGGCTGGAGCAAGCAGAAGGTGTCTTGACTTTACATAAATACATTCTTGATGTCGTATCAAGGAGACTTGGCCCATCTTGCATAAAGCAACCAAGTCAGAATAAAAGTAGAAAGAGATGCATGACTGTCCAATCTCTTGCCCGTAATACGGAGAACCTGACTCTGGCATGGAGGGGAGACAGAGCCAGTGATCATTTTACACGTAAAAGAAAGAACGGTTTTTGTTTCCTAATCCAGGTCATCCCCATCCCTTGAGTTTGCTACAGATGTGACCTCCTAATTAGCCTCGCACACCTTCACTTGCCCTTCTGTACTCCATTCTTCACCAGCCAACCACAATGGCCTCTAGTCTTTCCTCTAGTAAATACCAGATCCTCCACCATCTGCCTGGACCTCAGTTCCCAACAACCCCCACCTTCTTCTACCCCCAAATCCCACATTACATAACTTCCTGGTAAGTTCCAGAAAAGTTACCTATTCTAACGCCATCCCCCACCTCTTCCCCACCCACCTCTACAATTATATTTATATCCTCCTCTTATTTATTTTATCTTTTAAATTTTATTTTATCTTATTTGTTTTATTTTTGCCTGTGTTGGGTCTTCGTTGCTGCTCGTGGGCTCTCCCTAGTTGCGGTGAGCAGGGGCCACTCTTTGTTGCGGTGTGTGGGCTTCTCATTGCGGTGGCTTCTCTTGTTGCGGAGCACGGGCTCTAGGCACATGGGCTTCAGCAGTTGTGGCATGCAGGATCAGTAGTGTGTCTTGCGGGCTTTAGAGCACAGGCTAGTTGTGGCGCACGGGCTTAGTTGCTCTGCGGCATGTGGGATCTTCCTGGACTGGGGCTCGAACCTGTGTCCCCTGCATTGGCAGGCAGATTCTTAGCAACTGCACCACCAGGAAAGCCCTCCTCCTCTTATTTAATCCTGAGGCACCCCTCCCACCTCCCTGCTATAAGATTTGATGCAGTTGTAATTCTACATCTGTCTTCCCAGAAGGGAGAAAACTGCATGGTCCACAGTAAGCACTTAAATGTTTGTTAACCATTGAAGGTTGAATGTTGACTATTGAGGAGCATGAAGATATGAAGACAGTAACTGATCATTTATTGGCAATGTAAAAGGTTTTTATATTAATTTACATTTCAGATAAGATGCAGCTGGCACTCAGACACCTTGAAAAGAATGTTGAATGAATAGGAATAAGCTTTCACTGAGACTAAAAGAAAACTCAGGTTAGAATTATTACAGAACACTGTATAATCTCCCACATTTACAAATTTAAAAAATAAATGGATTACAATTTAACCTAAATTAAGTTCATATAAAGTAAATTTGAGAACCAGTTCATCTCCTTAGAGAAAAAAAAAAATTGAAATTTACTTGGCATAGTCATTGAATGGCTAGCACTTAAATATTTTGTTCTTGAACTAAGAATAACCATGTAGAAATGTAGAAAAATTAAATTTAAAAGCGGGTTTATTTGGTGTGTAGTTTTAAAGCAAGTCCCATGAATCAAGGTCAATATATGTGTGCTCATGGAACTGGAGTGCACTTTATTCTCCTTTAAACCCAAGTCTTAGATACAGTTGCTAGCCACACACAAACAGCTTCACTGAACTGTTGTAAGCAAAGGGCAACGGAGGAGCAAGGGAGGGTGATTTCCCAGTCCTGAGTTACTTCCGGGTGTGCGTCTGATATTTAATCCGCACATTAACTCACTCACTTAGGCTACCAGGGTAACTCTTAATGCACCAAAGCTGTAATTTGAGAAGACCGTTTTGTTTCCAAAAGAGCTGGAGAAATCGCCAACAATTTTTAACACTTGTTCTTATTAAAGTGTGAATTCCAGGCAAAGAACCTTGTGGTCGAAGGAAGTTTCTTACGCCATTTGACGTTAACCACCTACAGGATGTGATTCTGAAATGCCTGCCATCTTCACAGCATTGGAGAACTTCCTCAGTTTACAGAGGGGTTCTACTGCTGCAGGTCTCTATGTCATTAACCTGAGTAAGAATTATTCTTAAAAGGGACAGGGAAGGTCAGGAGCAAAACAACACTGACTTCCCAACATTCACAAGGCATACAGTTTAGAAACCAGGGAACAGAACATCTATCATTGTTAATATGAATATTTATGAAGCACCATCAGTAAGCTTAACTCCATTCCTGCTCAATTAGCTTCTAATTTAATTAGTCATAAATGTAAATTCTCTAAATTGGGGTAGTTGGCTTTTGAAATTGACCAACACCACTGTCAGTGGTTCTCTTTCTCACTTTTTCCCTTTCCCTTATTCATACATTTCACACACACACACACACACACACACACACACATACATACACACACATACTGCTCCCTCATTTTTTCCCACTGAGAAGATGTAAATCAAAGTGTACCTGCAAAAGCACAAAACCTGTGGTCAACACAGAACTTTAAGACCCATACTACTGTTTTACCTAAAGATTATAGACATATCTTGTAAATGTTTATAGATATCTAACACATATTTATATAGCTATCAAATATCAGTTTTGAACCACGAAAACATTCCTAGGATATTTATACAAAATGAGCTCTGAAGAGAGTTTTCTGCCTGTTTCCATTTGAATTTTGCATATCTGGGAAAAAGGCTGCCCCTAACAAAACTACTTACTAACTTTAATAAGCTTCTCTGTAAAAATAAAAACAAACGAAAGATGACAACAACAACAAAGATACACTTCACTTTATCAAAAACCAACTCTTGCAATCATAAACATTTTCATTTTTTAAGTATTATGAGAGACAGTGTAGAGCAAAACTGCGCCACCCGCCTTGCTTTCTGTGCTCTGAGCCTCAGAGTGGAACCAGCCGCACTTCCCGGGGCCACTGGGGGCTCATCTCCAGATCAACATGCTCCAGGAACGTCACGGGGCAAACAGTCCCACGGAAGCGAACTAGGAGACGCTGCAGCCTGATACAAAACCACAATGAGGCCATGAGGGGAAACTTACTACCACTTTCAATATCAAAGCATGTTTCTTTGAAGCCAGCGAATCTCTGTCTGGTTCTTGGCATCAATGACAGCCAAGGGACCAGGCAGGGGAAGACAAAGACTGATGTCTGCTACTCGCTATTCCATTGGTGGTTCGACTAGACAACATTAAAACTGAGAATTTAGTGTTAAAAAAAAATTAAGTGTATGTTGCTGCAATGCACTTTTTCTCTTTGCTTTTATTTTAGATAAAGTCAGGGAAAGCAAAACATTTATATGTTATTATTTATAACAACTGCTGTTTCAGGAAGTTAGCTTATCTTGCAATCCAACACCAAAAGAAATCTGCATGTGGATCAACCTTGAAAATGGGCACAAGAATCTTTTCCCATAGCTTAATATTATTTCTTATTTGTCCTTTTTTGTTTATGTACCCATTCCCCTATTAATAGATATTTTATTCATTTCCATTTTTCACTACTACGCAGAATGCTTTGAGGAAATTTTAAATTTAAAACATTACATTTTTCTTCTTATGCCAAAGTGAAAACTTATAAGTGAAAATACAGGAAAACAAAAAAGTGTATATTTAAAAGTATCTACAATCCTACTTTGAAATAATCACTGAATGGTTTGGTGGTGTGTGTGTGTGTGTGTGTGTGTGTGTGTGTGTGTGTGTGTGTACAAGTGTGTTTATACGTTTACCCTTTACTCTCCGAGTATAAGCATATATATAAATTTGCAAATTTATATATATATATATGTAAATAAACAAATGCATCAATTTGTAAACATTGGATGGTATTGCACGTACTTTTTATAACATGCTAGATTTTAATCCTGTGAGGCTTTTAAAGTATCCAAAACCACATCCATTTTCCAGCAATATATTCACAAAGCTTACATTTTTTTCAATCACTGAAGAAAAGCATATTATTACAGCAAGAAAAGAAAAGTTTACTTGAAAATTATTCTTCTAATGTTTGAGAGAAACCAGAACAGATGAGGCTTAGTGTACTTGATTTACATGAGATAAAGTGAAATCTAACTTCAAATATTCAAGTCTCCTTTACAAAGCAGAATAAGGCCCATTCTTATTCCTTCAAAAATGTGACGTGCTTAAGGAGTTAAGGTGTCTTCAGCTGAAAGGAATAATGTTACGGCCTTGCTTCTAAATTGTATACAATTCCTCCTGTTTTGATTCTGCTGTCACAGATATTTAATTAACAAGAATCACTGCAGCAAGAGATTTGCCAATAACTTGATTGAGTCACCCATTTCTGAGTCATCCACTTCTGATTTGTTTTAAAATCAAATGCAAGGTACTTGGCTAATATACAACCACCATGGGTTAGGGACTGAAAAGAATAAACCTATTATAGCCTTTTGTGATGCACCCCTACCTTCATTTGAACCTCCTATTTTGCTAACAAAAGTTAGAGTTTTGTTCATTAAAAGGCATTTCCTCAGCATCCTTCTGTTATATCCAAAACACCAAATCCCCAACTCACTCTTCTTTATTAGTTAACCATCAGTCAACAGGCAAAGTCAACATTATTTATGTATATACTTAAAGCCAAACTGTGAAGACGAAGCAGAAGATTCCTGATAACAGGAGTCTGTAATCTAAGTGAAAAAATTGTGATTAGGTGGCATTTAAGGACACATACATGTGCCAGAAAAATTCATACTTGGTAACATCAGCTACAGGGCTCCTCACAGACATATGATAAAGCTTGTTTGAGAAGGAGTAAGGAAGCCGTGATAGACTATTAAGGAAAGGGGTGTGGTTTGGGGACTTCAAGCTGGGAGGAAGAGCTACTGGAATGGATGATAGAATCAGGATATAAAGAGAGCTTAATGGCCCGAATCTAACAAGATGGTATTAAATAGGGACACATTTGAAGTCCCACCCCTTGGTTAGAACAAAAACCTCTAACTGAGCAGCTACCAAGGGGAAAGGAGATGGTGGCCAAGCCAAGCATGTTTAGTGAAGTGTGTGTCAGTGTGGGACAACAAGAGGATGGGACAGCCAAAGAGTCTATGTGATGCCAAGTCACACTCATTGACAAAGTCCAGGATGAGGTAAAAAAAAAAAAAAAATCTCTCCGATGCTCTGGGCTACTTGAATCACCTTGGAAATAACTTGCTCATCCCTCGGCCACATATTTAAAAAAAGAATGTTGTGAGATAGGGATGAGTCTAAAGGAGAGTGACCAAGATATGAAAAGATAGATGCCATAGTATACAGGTAGTCGCCATAAGAAATAGGACAAATAGAGGACAGAGCTATGGTTAAGGATACGAAAGAGTCTGAAGTGAAAGCGGAATTTCACTTGCCTTGTGTGTCTCCAAGCTTCAGAGGTAGCAGCAATGCTACTTGGGAGCCTCATGGAGGCAGAAGTTGATTCAGTGAGAGCAAGAACAAGCCGACAACACAGAACTGGCCAACAAAATATAAAAGCTGCTGGGAGAATGGTGAGTTCTCTGTGTGAGTCTCAACAGGACAGTCAGCATTGGCCTCGGAAAGGTCAAGTCGTAGCTTGCATTAGCTCTGAACCAGAGGGCACTGGTATCTTCTTGCAACTTGAAAATTCTGCTTCAGCAAGAAGTTTGTACTCTTTTCTGTCTTCCTCTGTATTTTCAATGTACCTTCCTGTGAACTAATTAAACTTCTGTACCCCTCACCCCTCAACTTAAACTATTATATCTTTAAAAATATGTTGACCACTTCAAGGTTTTGAAATATAAACAATATATGGCCCAAAGGTTTGCTAGACTCTCAAAAAGCATCACAGCAACTACCTACTTCCCCATAGCTCTCCTCCGAGGCATGAGATCCTACACTCCCTTCTCAATAGCTTCTCAAACGTTATATGCTAAAGCACTAAATTCAGAATAATATGAGTTCATGTGGACCTATCAGAATCTGGAGAACATTAAATACTTGGTGGCATTATTTGTAATGAGGGTTCAAGATACTGCCCCAATCCAACGCTTTTCACACTTACTGTGCATATTAATCACCTGGGATCTTGTTAAACTGCAGATTGTAACCCAGTATGTCTGGAGTGGGGTCCAAGAATGTGCATTCTACCAAGTTCTCAAGTGATGTTCATGCTGCTGGTTCATGGACCGCACTTTGAGTAGCAAGGTAAGGCATATATCCCATGAAGCATCATTGCAGAATGTTTATTACTACACCAATGATTTCTTTGCTTTATATATTAACATTTTTACTGACACAGATCATAGGGTTTCTATTCTTATTTCTCTGAAAATTAAAATATATGCTATAATAAAACATAATAAAAATCAAACATCCAGGTTTTTTCTTCCAGCCACTTAAGAGAATGATTATATAAAACCATTGACTTGGCCTCCATAATCAGATAACTTGGAAGTATCAATGGATAATTCCATCAAGATTGATGGCCAATGGCACACTGAATTAGCAGTCTGATAGTGTTTTTATTTACAGTATGGTAGTCTCTGATAATAAAATAATTATGACAGCTTTTTTTTCCTGGCACTCAATTCATTATAGCAACGATCCAGGATCAGATATAATCTGAGATCCCTTTACAGTACTATAAGCTGTTGGTTGATAATGATGTTGAGTAAATGGTCCCAAAGAACTCAGGTCTGAATGTACCTAAGGTGTTTGCTTTAGCCTAAGTTTTAAGTTATCTTTTAAAAAAATACGGTATGAATTATATGATAGTGCATTTTTTCATGTACTCTCCTGAAAACAGGAAAAATGAATGATGCTATTTAAACAAGGATGTTTACTTCCTTATAGAAATATCAGAATGTCATGTTTTGAGTTTTGAGCCTTTATCCCAATCACCATACATGGTTGCTGGGGGAAGCTAGGATATTCTGGAATGGTCATTGTTCTTTTGATGTTCATATTCAGGATCTAGACATGCAGGGTCATCATCCTTGAGTGAGAGACTGTGGCCTCCTGTTCTCTGAAACGTTTTACCCCTCACCTCCTTCAAGTCTTTACCCAAGTCTCAAGGTGGAAGCCAACTCTATCTAAAATTGCATTTCATCTTGATACTCTTGACTTATTTTTCTCTTTAGCACTTATCACTACCCAACATACAATATATTTTACTTATTTTTCCTGACTATTTTCCATCTTCCCCTGCATTAGTTTTCCATTGCTGGTGTAACAAATTACAACAAACACAGTGGTTTAACAATGAAAATGTATTATTTTACAGTTCTGTATGTTGGAAGTCTAAAGCAGGTCTCATGGACCTAAAGTCAAGGTAATAGCAGGGCTGCATTCCCTTCTGGATGCTCTAGGGGAGAATCTGTTTTCCTTCATTGCCAGCTTCTAGATGTCACTTGCATTCCTTGGCTCATGGCTCCCTTCCTCCAGCCTGAAAGCTAGCAAAGTTGCATCTTTCTGACCAATCTTCTGTCATCACTTCTCCCTCTTGTGCAGTCAGGAAAGAGTCTCTGCTTTTAAGGACTCACGTGATTAGACTTGGCCCACCTGGGTAATCGAAGGCAATCACTAACATCTCAAGGTCTCAATCACATCTACAAAATCCCCTTTTCCATTCAGATAGCATACTTATAGGTTCTGTAGATTAGGCAGTGAAATCTTTTTGGGGACCATTATTCTGCCTACCATACATACCCCTCACTGAAATGTAAGCTCCACGAGGTCATGAAATTTCATTTGTTTTGTTGTGTCCTAAGCACTTAGAACAGCATCTGGTGCGCAGTATGTACTCAGTAAATATTTTCAATGAATGAATGAAAGCCAGATTTGGTTGATGATGAGCCATATCTGAAGTGCAGGTGCTAGAACACAGGCCTCTACTAGCTGTGTTTGAGGAGTGCATCCCTCTAATTAAATAATCTTTAGTCGTCATTTGAAAAATGAGGTGATCACTTTGTCCACTTTGCAGAGTGGTTTAGAGTGAATATGATTTACACTGAAATGGTTTGAAAATTCTTAAAGAAACGTAAAATATTAACACTATACTCTTTAAGTTGGTCTGAGAACTCATACCTCACTAAAGTCTGAGAACTCCTTGGCTGAAGTTACAGTGAATGTACTTTTATTTTCTCACTCTAAAATGTAATGCCTTACTTCTTGTTTGATGTCGCGTATGGAAAAGCACAATTGCTCGTTAAAAGGTGAAAAGTGGAGTCAACAATTAGCTGTTTGGACTAAGTTATATCTAAAGAGTATATGGGCAGATTATTTTGAAAACTGGATATTTGAATCAGCTGAATACAGGATAGAGCCTCCCCTGCAACCAAATATAAAAGTCTCATTTATTCTTCTGCAGTTTACATAAATCACTTGTGCAAAATAAGCATTCTATATCATATGAAGAAATGCTTTTTTGATATTAATAGAAACCTGGAATATTTTATTGGAATTCTTCTCTCATACTTTAGATATATTTTCCAGAGATAGATTTCCTCTCTCAACAAAAATTAAAGAGCCTAGGGGTGGAAACATGTAAAGGCAAAACCAAACAAATAAACAAAAAAACTCTTTTCTACGCAACTAGATTTTAAAACTTCCGGAGTTAAAAAAAAAAAAATAGGTATTTTCCTTTGTGAGTCAAATATGCACAAAACACATCTATCGTATTGTCTGTAGTTTTAATAACCGAAAATATCATTTTACCTACGTAATAATTGCTATAGTAAAGGTCATGCCAAAGTTCTGGGAGAGGCTGGAGGATGTGGCAGCTAATTCTTCCTGGAGAACCAGGGTCATTGCCTCAGAAGAGGGACTGTTGAGCTGAGTATTGGATGGTGAGTTTTCAGGGTACAGAACAGGATTCAAGACTTTTTCCGTAAGAGAAACAGTGCACACACAAGAGCACCCCATCATGAAGGGACCTACTGGGATGAACATGCAGGCCATGAAGCTGCAGGACGCCACACTTCCTGAGTTAAGGGGTTTGAGTTTCTTTGTGGGCAGCGGAGAGCCAATGAGAGTTTCTAGGCTGTGGATTTACAAAACACAATCTCTTGTTAGGAAAATGGGCTCTGGCAAAAGTGGGAGCTCTGTAGGGGCTTCCCTGGTGGCACAGTGGTTGAGAGTCCGCCTGCCGATGCAGGGGACACGGGTTCGTGCCCCGGTCTGGGAAGATCCCACATGCCGCGGAGTGGCTGGGCCCGTGAGCCATGGCCGCTGAGCCTGCAACGGGAGAGGCCACAGCAGTGAGAGGCCCGCGTACCGCAAAAAAAAAAAAAAAAAAGGTGGAAACTCTGGACTGAATCTCACAGAGACTCATGTCAGAGAATTCTGGCAATTTCTAACTTAACGAAAGGTGGGGTCAAAGCAGGGGTAGCAGAGATGCAGGCAAGAACTTGAGAGACACTTAAGGTGGGTTTGAATGTGATGGCCAGGGGTGGGAGAAACAAGGCAGAATCTTGAACCTCTTATTAAGCATTTCTTAATATTGGGTGTGATGCTTCTTTTGCATTAGTTATCCACCCATACTGCTGAAGGCTAAATAAGGCTTTTATGCTTAGATAGGAAGTGGGGGGGGGGGTCTCCTCTCATGTATCCAGATGGTTCAAATGATCACTTTTCAAAATGAAAGGAACAGGTGGAAAGCAGCATCACTGGGAGGCAGAACAGGTGTGGTGGCTGCATTTCTTAACCAGCAGTTCTATGAGGGGAGGTCGGTGAGCTTTTAAACCAATGGAGTCACGGAAGGTGTTCAATATACCGTCTCCTGTGTGTACTATCCCCAGGAATTCCAATGTCATTGGTCAAGTGTCTGACCTGGGCACCAGATTTCTAAAAGTTCCCCAAGTGATTTAAAGTGGGTGGAAACGATGGCTTGAAAATATAAGTGAAGGCTTTTTCAATTTGATAGTGTAGCTTTAAATTTCCATTCTGTTGGTTTGCCTAGTAATCTGTTGCAATGCTAATGATGCCAAAGCAAGTGTGATATATTTACCCCCTAGGGATGATGCAGAAACAAGTAAGATAATATATGTACATTGAGCTGGTATTTATTTGGACCCTATTATCAGCACCAGTGTTTCAAAACTTTTCTGTAGGGAGTATATAAACCTTATAAAAAATCACTGGGAAACACACCAAAGTAGCATAATTTCTTCACTTTTATCTTTAACATGGAGGCTATAAACTTTTCATAAGCACTAGCTATCATAACTAATAATAAGTATATCCTTTTTATTGACATAAAATGAGTGGATATATTTTTTAAAAGGCATCAGAGGGGCTGTAAATGCAAACTGATGTCAACACTCATTGGGCGGGTTGACTTTGATTCATAAAATCTTATAGATTTTATAGATTTTATAATCCTATAAATCCTAAAACTCCCAAGTTGACTTTGCCTTGCACAGGCTTAATATTCAAGAAAGATTTTGTAAATGTCTGAACGACATCAGCACAGTGTGTAGTGTTAATATATTATACTAACGTTACATTGTTTGGGGTTGGGTTGTGCTGAAGAAATTGATCTCTACCAAGCCTTAAGGAACAGTGACTGAAACTCAGAAGCAGGAAAACCTGGGCAGAGGTGTAAGTAGCATGCTCTTAAGTAATTCAAATGCCTGAACAAAGGATGAATATATTTCTTTAGGGCACTGACATAAATATAATATTTCAAATTATTAGAAAAAAAGAAGAAGAAATGTTGGGAGTCAAAAATAAGAAATATCAAAACAAAGCCCTCAGTGGAGTCTAGTTTGAAATAATAAAGATACAAAGCAAAAGCATAGATCATAGTAGTTTTGGATACACACATGTGGAGTGTAACAATACAGATAAAATTCTATCTGTAGTGTGTGATTAGAGAGGTAGCTTTTACCTATTCTAAAGTTTTTCAACACAATCGTTGGCACTACCCAGGTCAGGGTCCAATTAAGACTTCTGGGCTCCGTGTGCTTATAAGATTTAGCTCCTCCCACTTTGCCCGATCTCCTAGATTTCAACTTATGCAGCATATTTCTAAGGCCTTTATTCAACTTCCCCTTGCAGGTTTTTTAAAATGAACTGTCTTTACTCTTTAATATGATGTTTACTGTGTACCTACTGCAGCAAATGAGATTATGGAAAAATACAGATAATTCTGCATTTCTGTATTATTTGTGAATGAGCTAATCTAATTTGTTTACTGCCATAAATTTGGGACATCCTACATAAAGTAGGACCTCAGATCTAAGTATAATACTGTTCCATATATTATGTCCAATAAATAGTGTATG
>RJWK010056542.1:0-14368 GCA_004363435.1 Platanista minor
ATATATATATATATATATATATATATATATATATATATATATATATATATATATATATATGGAATCTAAGAAAAAATGAAATGTCGTGAAGAACCTAGGGACAAGACGGGAATAAAGATACAGACCTACTAGAGAATGGACTTGAAGATATGGGGAGTGGGAGGGGTAAGCTGTGATAAAGTGAGAGTGGCATGGACATATGTACACTACCAAATGTAAAATAGATAGCTGGTGGGAAGCAGCCGCATAGCACAGGGAGATCAGCTCGGTGCTTTGTGATCACCTGAGTGGGTGGAATGGGTAGGGTGAGAGGGATGGGGACGCAGGCGGGAGTAGATGTGGGAACATGTGTATATGTATACTTCATTCACTTTGTTATAGGGCAGAGACTAACACCATTGTGGGGCAATTATACTCCAATAAAGATGTAAAAGAAAAAAAATACAATATTAAAAAAAAATTAAAACAGTAAAACTGGTCAAAATTTAGAGCAAAATAAAACATTCATATATTCTGATTTACGATGACATGGTCACTAAATTACCCCTGAATCTTTTTTGGAACGGTTATTGTGGAACAGGTATAAGCCTAGAATTGCACCTTTTTAGAGGAAATACAAAAAGACTTAAAATGGAAGAACAACACAATGGAAATATTTGAATGAATCACAGATAGCTGACTGTTTGTTTGGTGTTGTATAGAGATAATCAGAGCCCATGTCTTCCCACTTTTCTTTATCTTTTCTTCCCAGAGTTTAGGTAAGTGTATATTGATATCTGACCTGTTATCTAGCTTTCATTTTATGTAATTTATGAAATTCAGTCAATAGTTGCACACAATGGGGATAAGAAGAATGCAAACAGCAATTGTTCCCTGTATTCACCAACATGTCTTATCTTGGAACATCAAAATAATTTGAAAATTTTTTTCATCTATGACTCAAAAAGCAAATGATTTATTCCTAAAATCTAGACAAGGGCTGTCTTGGAACATGGTGACTGCAGTTCCAGAGAATTATGGAAAGGTAATATTAATTTTTTTCAATCAAGAGCCTCATCTCTTGTTACTAATATCTCACCACATTAACATATTAGCAGTATCTCATTGCATTGTATTAATATTCATATCATATCAGAATTTACTGTTGCTTATACAGTGTTAAAGTCATATCACATTAGTGAGTTTCATATCAGATTAGTGAAAGTGGATCCTAATAAGACTTTCATATTCAAATACTAAGGTAACAGTTTTGACTTTCCAAGTCACTTCTAACTCAAGCTCAGAGTACAAATTGATGAATGTGGTAATAAAGCAATCTTTCTGGCTAAAGATGGATGGCCCCTAGGACCAGTGGAGCTATGAAAATAAGGACTCGAATCAATGGGCCACAATTCTGATAGGAGAAAAGTTCAACCCTTTCCCTACATGGCAGCACTTCTGAACCAAAGACTGTATGAACATAAGAAGCTAGAAATACAACCCTTTTCCTTGGTAATTTACTTTCCACCCTGATTCCAGTCCAATAATTTGAGCCACAAAAAAAGGAGCATAAATAAAAACTACTTATGAAAGTGGTAAGTGGCTTCTGTTCCTTAGTATGTTGCCCCATAAATTATTCAAATTTAGAGGACTTTTACCTAACATTTGGATGGGTAGGTGAGATATTGTGGGACCTATAAAAGATTGCAGGGACTCCTCAAATAATGCTATGTAATCATTCAAATTATTAGATTAAACTTAATCTTAACACCTATTGCAGGATATGCAAGAAATAGAAACTGTGACTATATCCATATATTGATTTGATTTTGCTGATGGCGTGAACTATACTTTTCTCACCTTTTAATTCTAACACCTCTTCTCAGCATCTGCTACATGACATGCACTCCACACACACTATTTGGGCATGTGTAGAAACGGGTAAATTAGTAAGGTTTATTTGGGTGCTGAGAGCTAGGACCAGAGCACAAATCAGTCATAAGTGACATTTGGTGGAAAAGGCCAGAATTTCTCCATCGGCTAGGAAATTTTTCATACATAATTTACATGTGTGTGTATGTGTGTGTATCAATTATTTTGTGTTGCTTCCTGCAGTCCTATGAACCCAATGTATTAGATAAAACTTCTTCTGCATTACCTCTCATTTTAAATCACAGTAATCTTCTTTTCTCGAGTCTTAATCCCTTCTTTTCTCATTTGAATATGGTCATTATATGACCATATTCAAATTCTTTCTGGTTTAAAGGGGAAAAAACCCTCTTCTCCCTTGACTCAGTGCTTCCCTCACATTATCATCCTCCTACATTTTGTGCAGCCATGTATTTTTAAATAGCTAGACATTTATGGTCTCAATGTCATTGCTCATCAGTCTACCATAGTCCGGCTTATATTCACACTCCACTGAGTATTTCCTATTGTGATCAACAGCAGCCCCCAGTGTTCTAAAGCAGAGGGACATCTTTTCAGTCTAAAAAGTCTGACTTCTCAATCCATTTGACACTTTTTCAAATTCAGCCTCCTTGTTTGATTTTTGGTCTTTGAGGTCTTACAGCATCACTTTACTCTCATTTCCTGCCTCTTTACTTTTTTTTTTTTTTTTTTTTTTTTCTCATTCTGCTTTGGGGCCACATCTTCAAGTTCTCTTCACTTAACAGCCAACTTAATTGAATGGGTACCATTCCTTTAGTTTGATGATTTCAAACCTTAATGTGCATTAAAATCACCTGGAGAGCTTGTTAAATCCTAGAACACTGGACCCCACCTTAGCAATTTGAACTAGAAATTCAGGGGACATTTTTGTTGACCACCCTCTCTAACAGTGTACCTTCCCTTCCCTCCACTAAATTCAATCTCTCAAGAAGTCCTAATGTTTTTAACTTACAACTGAGGAAGTCTCTTCTCTTCTAGTTGCTTGGACCAGTATTTAGCTGGATTAAGCAATGACTCCTATATTTTTTCTTTTATGTATAGGAAAATAGTGATTAACATTTTAGCTAGTATTTGTTTTTAATTTATAAATATTTTGACAAGCATTTTTTAAAAATTTATCTCAATCTTTTAAAAAGAAAATGATAGTGAATAGGGAAATCAATATCTCACAAAGAAGAGGGTACATGATTTTACAGGACCACAGAATTAGCTCGATCATCTGTTTCTATGAATTATCCTGGATTTCATAGGGAGATATAGGAAATAATAAAGTGATTATTATTATTAAAAACGCACTGCAACTACAACTAGTCCCACATTACATATTAGGAACTGAGATTTAGAAAATTCAATAACTTCAAGGAGTTCACAACAAGAATAGGTAAGACTGATATTAAAATGAAGGTATGTCTAACTCCAGAATCTGTTCTTAATCCCTTTACTTCCTTATACATACACTGTAAGACAGAGTTGTCTAGTTCTCCTTCTGAATACTCCTTGATAATGACAGTCCCCTTCTTAAAAGCTGGCAGTTCTCAATTATAGCATTGAATTCTGAATTCTCACTTAGAGCCTTAACATATTTTTCACACTAGCAATAAGTGTCAATTCTAGCTCTTGCTCCTAACTTACACACAATAAACCCCTCTCCGGCTGGGCCAATTCTTTGCTCAGAGCAAAGTTATCCTACACTTGGACTCCATCATCCATGGGGTTATTCCTCTGCTCTTTTTTTTTTTTTTTTCGGTACGCAGGACTCTAACTGTTGTGGCCTCTCCCGTTGTGGAGCACAGGCTCCGGACGCGCAGGCTCAGCGGCCATTGCTCACGGGCCCAGCCGTTCCGCAGCATGTGGGATCTTCCCGGACCAGGTCAGGGACCCGTGTCCCCTACATCGGCAGGCGGACTCTCAACCACTGCGCCACCAGGGAAGCCCAATTCCTTTGCTCTTTTATGCAGAATCAAGCCACTCCCCAATGTCCTTTATTAAACCCTCCTTCACACCTTCTTGGCTCATCATTTCCTTCTCATTGTCCCCTAAGGCATGTTGTTCTGGGCACTCATTTGTTTTGTAAGGTGTTAGTAGCTACACTTTTACCATTTGGGAGCTTCACCTATAGCTGTATGATAAACGATGTGAGAATAATAGCTGCTTCTTCTTTCTTTTCTTGGTGCTGTCATGCAGTGCCTGGGTCAGGAGGAATCACAACTAGGTGCTCAGAAAGGCCATGCTGGTTAGATAGGTTTGCCTCTTGGTGTAAGAATCATTATACACTTGCATTTTCCTTATAAAACTGTCAATTAAATAGCATTGCCAAAGCCCCCAAGTCACTAAAGAACCCAGAGCAGTGGTTTATTTTAATCTTTAAAAAAATAAGTAAATTTATTTGCCTGCTCATCTGTGAAATTCATGAATCCATTTGATTGAGCAGCTTCCTTACAACTCATGCGTCTCTTCTTCTTAGCTGATATTGTGAGGAATTCTGGAGTCTGTTTCCCACCTGCTGGGTACTTTTCTTTGGTAGAAAAAGCAAAAAAAAAAAAAAAAAAAAAAAAAAAATATATATATATATATATATATATATTTGAGTTTGGGATGAAGGGTTAATTGTTTCACCTATATAACAGCAGAAATCCCTTAAAGATTTTCGTTATGCCCTGCCTTAATAAGTTGTCTCTCTCTCCTCACACAGACATGGACCTGTTGCTTTCTGTGAGGCAGTAGATCTGGTGATCTGGTTATAGGGAATCAAAATCCTCTCTAGTGCAGAACACAATGAAAATTTAGAGACTTTGTCTTTAGGGCTCAACAAAGACACTGGAATCTTGTTTGATAATATTATATTCTTCCTTTTTAATTTCTTTGCAGAATACTTTCTGAAAATTGAAATCCTTTATCTTAGAGCCAGAGATCTTAGCTTTCCCTTTAAATATGAATAAGAGCTGGTGTCGGATGCTACCTTTCTTATATTTGCCTGGTCTACTTGACTGCATAGTATTTTGTGGTGCTGTTCTTAAAAGACAGCTTTCTTCTCTTATCCTCAGTGAATAATTTTGTAGCCTATGGGGATTTAGAGACATATTTTCCATTTTATTTTCATCTTCCTGGTCAGGTTGAAGTTATAAAGGTTATCATAATTACAATTTGAATTCATTTCATGTCTTTTGGTTAGAATAGTACTATTTGAATTATCAACTGTTGTTTCAGAAACTAGGACTTTATATTATAGTTTCATTCCCCTGTAGTATTTAATCAAGGACTCCTCTTGTCAATCAATCAGTTTATTTGCATTTATATTACTTTGTTCAGGCAGGGGTGTGTGATTGTGTAGCATACACACACACACACACACACACACACACACACACATATTCTCCCCTCCTGTCACTCCCTATCCTCTTATCAAAGGGCCTAAAATAGTAAAAGTGCCAGAGCAGAGCTTGAAATGAACAAACAGCTATGTGTCTAACTTTTAAAATTGAAAATATCAAACAATGAAAGAATTTTATTGCATGCTAGATAACATTAGCAACAATGGCATCCATTATGAATATTTTGGTTGGGTATTGTGATATTTTGAATCTACTTTTTAGCCTGGATTGTATAGCTATACAACCAGTTCAGCAGTGTTGGTTGGTTGAGCTTACTGTTTAAGAGAGTTCAAAGAAGTCTTGCCCACAAAATTTGCTAGGCAAGCAGTCATGAAACAATAACCATCCACTTGGACTGAATTTTATTTCCCTTCCAAATTCATATGTTGAAGACTTAACCCCCACCTTGTAACTATTGAAGGTCTTTAAAGAGGTAATTAAAGTTGGATGAAGTCATAAAAGTAGAGCCTTTATGTGATAGAACTGATGCCCTTATAAGAAAAGTAAGAGACATTAGGATACAGCAATTAGGCAGCCATCTGCAAACGAAGAATAGAGCTCTCACCAGAACTTGACCATGTTGGTATTCTGATCTCAGACTTCCAGTTTCCAAAACTATGAGAAAATTATTTTCTGTTGTTTAATTCACCCAGCCTATGATATCTAGTTATGACAATATGATATAACAAATATATTCTCAACATATAGAAAAATGTTGTATTACTTTCCAAATACCAAGAAGACATAATGAACAAAGTAGAACTAAAAGTGGCTTGAGTAGCTGGAGTCTCTAAGATAATTGGAATGTTATCTTGGAGTTAAAAGCAGATAGAATTTGGATAGGTGGACACAAAATCCTTACAAAAAGATAAGATGATGGAAAGGTATAAAATTTATTTGATAACCATTGTGAAACTGATTCATTCAGATAAAAATATTTATTTGTCACAAGCATATAAATAGTAATAAAATACATTGTGTGTGTGACAAGCGGCCAAGTCTCCCCACTTGACATCCTGATGATAGAAAAGAAACAGTGGAGAATAAAAAGAAAACAGTGAATGCTTGGGCTACACCCTGAGGTAGGCAGGTTATACTTAGCGAACTACATTAACTGTTATTACTTCCCTGAAGTCATGGTAGTAAAGGACTGTGAGATTGCACCCAAGTAAAGATTGCACCTGAGATTTGCAGGAAAACTTCCAAGCACAATTTCCTACAGAGGTGCTAAAGAGAGGATTAGCACAGATGTCAATGTGGGAATAAATCTGTGTTGTTTCCACACATTGTAATAGGAATTAGAGACATCTGGCTTGATATTTTTTCTCTTCTTTTGCCCTGTGTTTTGTGTCCTGAGATTTCTCTTAGAGTGGAGAGAAGAATAGATATGAAGAATGGCATGCATGTTCCTTTGTTCTCACACAGGAAAACTGTTTTGATCTCACTAGAAGATGTAGGTGAAAAGTGTAGTGATGGGAAGAACATTGGGTTTGAAGCCAGAAAAAACAATGTGCAAATGCTGGATAAGCTGTATAACAACTCTCAGTTCTTGAGTTGGTTTTTTAAGCTCTGAGCTCAGGTCTCCTCATCTGAAAAGATATATTATCAGGTTACCTTGATAATTACATAAGCTTAGATATAAATTGACAAAATGTAATAATAATCACATGATAGATACTTCATAAATTTGACAGTTTTTAAAAATTTCTCTCCCTTTCACCTTCACTTTGATTTATTTGGTGGTGTTGAACCCCCATTTTATGAAGTAAGCTGGATTTATTTTAAAGTATATTTCCAACAAAAATATAACTCATCCACATCATCCCCCCATATAGCTAAGTATAGTTTGTTATAAACATGAAATGATTTTCAGGCATTAAAATTAAAATATAAATTACTAATAATGAAAAGTATAATATGTATGTATTATTTTGATAAATATAAATTCCCCAAAAAAGTCAAGTATCATGATCTAATTATTTTTAACAACATGGTTTCTTCTGAGAATATGAATGTGTTAAAATCAACAGTAGTACACATAAATGAAATGTTGCTATTAATATCCATCTTTAGAAGTGTCAATGATCCCTTGTCATCCCACTGCCTTTTTATGAAAAGCATCTCCATAAGATACAAAGTTCCCAGGCCTAGCCTTCCAGCTTTGTTACTATTCCCCCATGTACCACTTTGTAAATGTCCATTTGCTTGTAATGGCAATTTATGCCACTGTGCATTATACAGATGGCCTAATTCAAGGCCAATCATCCCGTGGAGATGTCTTCACTTCAAAGAAAGTTGGTTAATGGTTGGAACTAGGGTGTTTTATTGTATCATATCATTGAACTGTATTTTCTACAATGTCTTTTTACTGACTGTGCCTAAAAACATTTTATTATGTTTAATCAGATACACTCATTCTCATTAGAACTTTATCATTTCCCTTGTAGTTCTACCTACCCAGTGCTAGCAATGCATTGGGTTTCTTAACACTGCACTAAGAGAAGTATTGGTTTTAAAATGATAATTCTTAGTACTCATTAGGTGTCCAGTGATTTAAATAGATGAAATGCACCATCCTTCATTGAAAGAGATAGAGCTCCTGATCAGGGCCTAACACATTTGGAAGCAGAGAGGAGGAAGCTATAGGATTATAGGAGCTCCAACAGCCTCTGCTGTGTTCCTCCCACACCAGTCTCTCCAATTCCAACTGCAACTTCTTCCTGCATGAAAGCTGATTCCTGGCATTCCTTCGAAAGAACTCACTGACTTTCATTTCTTCACTCATTTTTTCATCATTCTATTATTTTTATTAAAAGCCTTGGAACAGCAATCATATCTTTTTGTTTCTATTTGGTTCTTCAAATTCAAAGATGAGTTATTCACTGTTATTAACACTAAAGAGAACGATGTATAGTGGGGACACAATATACAAACAATTACAAAACATGATTTTTAGGAGATCTAATAGCTATATGAACAAAATGTTTCTGGAGTACAAGGAAATTTCAGAGATTTAACTAAGGAAGTCACAGGTACACAGGTTAGCAAGGTGGCCGACTTGACTGAAGAGAGTCATAAGAATAGCATATGGAAAGGATGTGTGAGAGATCCTGGCATGTTCAAAGAAGAGTGAATAAGTTTAAGTAGATTTAGCAGCCTTATGAAATTAAAAAGTAAATGTTATATGGTGGGTCAGTGCTGGGTGGGATCAAAGATGGGTTGAGACTTATGGATGGAGAGTGAGTAAGAGTCAGGTACAGGTTTATATTGCAACTACTGTTAAGAAATGATAGGAATAATGCTTGAAGTATTTTGGAGCAATGGTATTGTTATAAATATCAAAGTTCCTTGCACCAAAATAGTATCATTAAATGGACTGTCTTGATGTTTAATGTAGTAACTACTGCAAACATCCTAGCATTTATGCCCCGCATCTTGTCAAGCTATAAAAAACATTGAGTTAATTGTTCCCATCAAAACTGGTAATATGGTGGTATTGTCATCAATTCAGAATCAGCTGGAAGAATGAATACTTATACTATTATACTATTGAATTCCTCTCCTGAAAGAACAGCTGAGACTAAAAACTGAAAGAAAAGAAAATCAACTTTTCTGTCAAATTCCCTCCATAATTTATTTTATATCTAAAAGCCACATAGCATAGAATAATTTATTGATTTAATTACTGAGGGGTAAAGTTTGTATGAAATTTACCACCAAGGATTCACCAAGAAGTTATTTAATAAAAAAATACATGTTGTATGGGTTTGAGATTTCCCTAAGGTCAAAGTGGCTTACTTTGAAAATTTTCCATTCTATAATTCTGATCACTTACTATTGCTTTCAGTTTGAAGGTCTATATCACACTTAAAAGAAAAGGTTTTGGAGCCAACACAGTAATATCTGGTGAGAAAATTACAGTCTTTTCACTAGGTTATTACTAAGTTCTCAAGAGGTGTACTAACCATCTTATTTCATTTGTGAATTGTATCTCCAGGGGAATATTCATTCCTCTTTGCCTTTTCTGCTTTTCTACAAGTAGCTCAAAGATACATTTATCACTCATTCTCATAAGTTTTGCAAATTCTTATTGTGTACATATCTCAGAATACCAATTGTACACATTGTGTTTTTTTTTTAACATTTTTATTGGAGTATAATTGCTTTACAATGGTGTGTTAGTTTCCACTTTACAACAAAGTGAATCAGTCATACATATATATATCTATATAGCCCCATACCTCTTCCCTCCTGCATCTGCCTTCCTCCCTTCCTCCCTATTCCACCCTTCTAGGCGATCACAAAGCACCCAGCTGATCTCCCTGTGTTATGCAACTGCTTCCCACTAGCTATCTATTTTACATTTGGTAGTGTATATATATAAACTACCACTCTCTCACTTTGTCCCAGTTTATGCTTCCCCCTCCCTGTGTCCTCAAATCCATTCTCTAGTAGGTCTGCATCTTTATTCCCATTGTGCCCCTAGGTTCTTCATGATCATTGCTTTTTTCTTTTTTTTTTTTTTTTTTTTTAGATTCCATATCTATGTGTTACCATACAGTATTTCTTTTTCTCTTTCTAACTAACTTACTTCACTCTGTATGACAGACTCTAGGTCCATCCACCTCACTGCAAATAACTCAGTTTTGTTTGTTTTATGGCTGAGTTATATTCCATTGTATATATGTGCCACCTCTTCTTTATCCATTCATCTGTTGATGGACACTTAGGTTGCTTCCATGTCCTGGATATTGTAAATAGAGCTGCAATGAACATTGTGGTACATGACTCTATTTGATTCATGGTTTTCTCAGGGTATATGTCCAGTAGTGGTAATGCTGGGTCATATTGGAATTCTATACTTAGTTTTTTAAGGAACCTCCATACTGTTCTCCATAGTGGCTGTATCAGTTTACATTCCTACCAAGAGGGTATGAGGGTTCTCTTTTCTCCACACCCTCTACAGCATTTATTGTTTGTAGATATTTTGATGATGACCATTCTGACCAGTGTGAGATAATATCACATTGTGGTTTTGATTTGCATTTGTCTAATGATTAATGATGTTGAGAATACTTTCATTTGTTTGTTTGCAGTCTGTATAACTTCTTTGGAGAAATGTCTGTTTAGGTCCTCTGCCAATTTTTGGATTGGGTTTTTTGTTTCTTTGATATTGAGCTGCATGAACTGCTTGTAAATTTTGGAGATTAATCATTTGTCAGTTGCTTCATTTGCAAATATTTTCTCCCATTCTGAGGGCTGTCTTTTCATCTATGCTGTGCAAAAGCTTTTAAGTTTCATTAAGTCTAATTTGTTTATTTTTGTTTTTATTTCCTTTTCTCTAGGAGCTGGGTCAAAAAGGATCTTGCTGTGACTTATTTCATACAGTGTTCTGCCTATGTTTTCCTCTAACAGTTTCATAGTGCCTGGATTTACATTTAGGTCTTTAATCCATTTTTAGTTTATTTTTGTGTATGGGGTTAGGGGGTATTCTAATTTCATTCTTTTACAATATAGGTGTCCAGTTTTCCCACCATCACTTATTGAAGAGGCTGTCTTTTCTCCATTGTATATTCTTGCATCCTTTACCAAAGGTAGTATGACTAACTGTGCTTGGGTTTATCGCTTGGCTTTCTATCCTGTTCCATTGATATTTATTTCTGTTTTTGTGCCAGTACCATACTGTCTTGATTACAGTAGCTTTGTAGTATAGTCTGAAGTCTGGGCACCTGATTCCTCCAGCTCTGTTTTTCTTTCTCAAGATTGCTCTGGCTATTCAGGTGTTTGTGTGTCCATAAAAAATGCGAATTTTTTGTTCTAGTTCTGTGAAAAATACCAGTAGCAGTTTGATAGGGATTGCATTGAATCTATAGATTGCTTTGAGTAGTATAGTCATTTTCACACTGTTGATCCTTACAATTCAAGAAAATGGTATATCTCTCCACTAGTTGTATTATCTTTAATTACTTTCATCAGTGTCTTATAATTTTCTGCACACAGGTCTTTTGTCTTCTTAGGTGGGTTTATTCCTAGGTATATTATTCTTCATGTTGCAATGGTAAATGCTATTGTTTTCTTAATTTCACCTTCAGATTTTTCTTCATTAGTGTATAGGAATGCAAGAGATTTCTGTGCAATAATTTTGTGTCCTGCTACTTTACCAAATTCACTGATTAGCTCTAGTAGTTTTCTGGTAGCACCTTTAGGATACTCTATGTATAGTATCATGTCATCTGAAAACAGTGACAGCTTTACTTCTTCTTTTCCGATTTGGATTCCATTTACTTCTTTTTCTTCTCTGATTGCTGTGGCTAAAACTTGCAAAACTATGCTGAATAATAGTGGTGAGAGTGAGCGACCTTGTGTTGTTCCTGATCTTAGTGGAAATGGTTTCACTTTTTTTCACCATTGAGGATGATGTTGGCTGTGGGTTTGTCATATATGCCCTTTATTATGTTGATGTAAGTTCCCTTTATGCCTACTTTCTGGAGGGTTTTTATCATAAATGGGTGTGGAATTTTGTCGAAAGCTTTCTCTGCATCTATTGAGATGATCATATGTTTTTTTCTCCTTCAATTTGTTAATATGGTGTATCACATTGATTGATTTGCACATATTGAAGAATCCTTGCATTCCTGAGATAAACCCCACTTGATCATGTTGCATGATCCTTTTAATGTGCTGTTGGATTCTGTTTGCTAGTATTTTGTTGAGGATTTTTGCATCTGTTTTCATCAGTGATATTGATCTGTAGTTTCTTTTTTTGGCGACACCTTTGTCTGGTTATGGTATCAGGGTTATGGTGGCCTCATAAAATGAGTTTGGGAGTGTTCCTCCCTCTGCTATATTTTGGAAGAATTTGAGAAGGATAGGTGTTAGCTTTTCTCTAAATGTTTGATAGATTTCACCTGTGAAGCCATCTGTTCCTGGGCTTTTGTTCGTTGGAAGATTTTTAATCACAGTTTCAATTTCAGTGCTTGTGATTTGTCTGTTTATATTTTCTATTTCTTCCTGGTTCAGTATCCGAAGGTTGTGCTTTTCTAAGAATTTGTCCATTTCTTACAGGTTGTCCATTTTATTGGCATATAGATGCTTGTAGAATCTCTCATGATCCTGTGTATTTCTGCAGTGTCAGTTGTTACCTCTCCTTTTTCATTTCTAATTCTATTGATTTGAGTCTTCTCACTTTTTTTCTTGATGAGTCTGGATAATGGTTCATCAATTTTGTTTATCTACTTAAAGAACGATGTTTTAGTTTTATTGTTCTTTGCTATCTTTTCTATCATTTCTTTTTCATTTATTTCTGATCTGATCTTTATGATTTCTCTCCTTCTGCTAATATTGTTTTTTTTTTTTTTTTGGTTCTTCTTTCTCTAATTCTTTAGGTGTAAGGTTAGGTTTTTTATTTGTGATGTTTCTTGTTTCTTAAGGTAGGATTGTATTGCTATAAACTTCCCTCTTAGAACTGCTTTTTCAGCATGCCATTGGTTTTGCTTTGTCATGTTTTCATTGTCCTTTGTTTCTAGGTATTTTTTTATTTTCTCTTTGATTTCTTCACTGATCTCTTGGTTATTAAGTAGTGTATTGTTTAGCCTCTTTGTGTTTGTATTTTTTACAGATATTTTCCTGTAATTGATATCTAGTCTCATAGTGTTGTGGTCAGAAAAGGTACTTGATACAATTTCAATTTTCTTAAATTTACCAAGGCTTGGTTTGTGACCCAAGATATGATCTACCATGGAGAATATTCCTCGAGGACTTGAGAAGAAAGTCTATTCTGTTGTTTTTGTTTGGAATGTCCTATAAATATCAGTTATGTCCATCTTGTTTAATGTATCATTTAAAGCTTGTGTTTCCTTATTTATTTTCATTTTGGATGATCTGTCCATTGGTGAAAGTGGGGTATTAAAGTCCCCTACTATGATTGTGTTACTATCGATGTCCCCCTCTATGTCTGTTAGTATTTGGCTTATGTATTGGGGTGCTCTTATGTTTGCTGCATAAATGTTGATAATTGTTATATCTTCTTCTTGGATTGATCCCTTGATTATTATGTAGTGTCCTTCTTTGTCTCTTGTAATAGTCTCTGTTTTAAAGTCCATTTTGTCTGATATGAGAATTTTACTCCACCTTTCTTTTGTTTTCCATTTGCATGGAATATCTTTTTCCATCCTCTCACTTTCTATGTGTCCCTAGTTCTGAAATGGGTCTGTTGTAGACAGCACATATACGGGTCTCATTTTTATATCCATTCAGCCAGTCTGTAGTCTATGTCTTTTGGTTGGAGCGTTTAATCTATTTACATTTAAGGTCATTATCGATATGCATGTTCCTATTCCCATTTTCTTAATAGTTTTGGGTTTGTTATTGTTGGTGTTTTCTTTCTCTTGTGTTTCCTGCCTAAAGAAGTTCCTTTAGCATTTGTTGTAAAGCTGGTTTGGTGGTGCTGAACTCTCTCAGCTTTTGCTTGTCTGTAATGGTTTTAATTTCTCCTTCAAATCTGAATGAAATCCTTGCTGGGTAGAGTAATCTTGGTTGTAGGTTTTTGCCTTTCATCACTTTTAATATATCCTTCCACTCTCTTCTGGCTTGTAGAATTTCTGCTGAAAGATCAACTGTTAACCTTATGGGCATTCCCTTCTGTGTTATATGTTGATTTTCCTTTGCTGCTGTTAATAATTTTTCTTTGTATTTAACTTATGATAGTTTGATTAATATGTGTCATTAATATGTGTCTTGATTAATATGTGTCTTATCCTTGGCTTTCTCCTGTATTGGACTCTCTTTGCCTTCTGGACTTGATTAACTATTTCCTTTCCCATATTAGGGAAGTTTTCAACTATAATCTCTTCAAATATTTTCTCAGTCCCTTTCTTTTACTCTTCTTCTTCTGGAACCCCTATAATTCGAATGTTGGTGTGTTTAATATGTCCCAGAGGTCTCTGAGTCTGTCCTCAATTCTTTTCTTTCAGAGATATACATGTAATTGCTCCCAACGTGTACCTCCTCAATTTGGGATGATTCATTGTCTCTTCAGGTATTCCACAGTTGCAGGGTACATCAAGTTG
>RJWK010056543.1:0-14405 GCA_004363435.1 Platanista minor
AAAAAAAAAAAAAAAAAAAAAAAAAAAGAATTGTCACTCCTCCTAGCCAAAGAACATATGTACAGTAAACTCCATTAACAAGGTTGAATCAATGTGATGGAAAGTGGCTATAAGATTCTCTTGCACCTTTAATGAATTCAAAGGCTTTTGGATTCTTCTGTCCACCTGTAATGGGTATTGTCATTTGCCTCCTTAACAACCATTCCCTCTTCTTCCAACAATAGCTCTGACTTTTGTATGATGGTTAAGCTGTGTCTCCATTGCTTCTCCAGATCCACTCTCCTACCTTCCCACCCTGCTGTGCACTCCTACACTGACCTATAGGAACTCCATTACAAGCTCTCCCTAACTTTTAGTGCACAGCAGATGGGAGAGTGGAGGGAGAAGACATCAGGATTCACATTTCTTCAGCTTCCTCCCTGCAGGGTTATCACTGGCTGTCTCTCTCCTCTAAAGGTCTTGGCTCCTGTCAGGTGGCCCTCTTCATGTGGCCCCTTTGTCTCCAAGTATTGGTAAATATCCCCTTCCATCACACTTTCAGGCCCAGGGATCTTAACAACCCCTGCTTCTACTGGCCACAAGACACTGTGCTCTTCCTTTTGGTTTTCCAACACTTGCATACACATTTGTAAACACTCCTTGTTTTAAAATTGTCATCAAATTCCTCAGTTCTGTTGTGACTGATCTGTTCTTCCCATGCTCTCAGATCCAGTCCAAGCCTAAGCCAAACAGCATATCTTTCACTAACAGCAGTGATGGCTGAGCACATGATTTTGCGGGCCTAATCAAAGTAAATGTCAACATTTTTGATAAGAATGGTAAGACAAACGTGTTCATTATGTTCTTCTATACACAAAACTGGAGAGATGCACACCTGGATCTGCTGGAAGATATCTGGCCACCATAACAGCAGGCCTAAAAATAGAACCATCACCTAGGAAGTTAAACCAAGAGTTATATATAAATGTGATGGGAAAAATAATGGCCCCCAAAGATGTCCATGTCCTAAAACTCCAAAACCTGTGAATACGTTAGGTTATGTGGCAAAGGGGACTTAAGCTGACCTTGAGACAGGAAAAGAATAATCTTACCTGGGTGGGCCCAACGTGATCACAAGTGTTCTTTATAAGTGAAAAGGGAGACACAAGAGAGGAAACCAGAAGATGGTAACATGAGGATGACTCAACTGGCTATTTCTGGCTTTGAAGATTGGGGAGCCATGAGCCAAGACATAGAGACAGACTTTAGAAGCTAGAAAAGGCAAGAAAATCAAATTCTCTCCTAGAACATACAGAAGGAGCACACCCTTGCTGACGTCTTGATTTTAGCCCAGTCATACCCATTTCAGACTTCTGACCTCCAGAACTATAGGAGAATAAATTTGCATTGTTTTAAGCCACTAAAAGTTGTGGCAAATTTGTTACAACGTAAATAGTAAACTAATACAATGAAGGAATTTAAGCAACTGAAGTCCAGTTTGCTGTCACTAAACTGAAAGAATCTTAATTGATACACTGCTAAAATCACATAATTTACAGGTAACAAAGTACCTACCAGTAGGTATATTCTCCCACTGACCTACTGTGTTGTGCTTTCAAAGGTTCTGGCTAAACAGGGTTTTATGGAATGATGTATGCAGTAAGCAAGACAATGGTGCCATAGTGGGGGAATGACAGATATATTGAGACAACGGTATATTCAAAGGCAAAGAGGAGAAAAGTAGCAAGAAGGTGGGAAAGAAAGGTTATCTGAGGGATGGTAACACATCATCCTGGATGACAGGAGTGCTGTGTAAGCACTGTAGAATAATTTTAATGATCATTGTTAGTTTTAGCAATTCTTTATTCCTTAGTCAAATCATCACTACACTTTTTTAAGAAAACCGTAACTCCACCTCGCTAATGAGCACTTTGATGACCAGAGAGATTAAGTGACTTGTCCAATAATTTAGACAGCTAATGAATGACAGCTGGGATTAAACATAGCCTTTCTGACCCCAAAGTCTATAGATTTTAGCATTTGGTAATACTGTCAGTGTGGATACAAACTCCAAAGCCTCAAACTTCCAACCATCAGCTCCTCACATATGCACACATAGCTCAGTGATAATTGTATATCTTTCCATATTCTGTTCACTAGGTTATGATTAAGGAGACACACGTGCTTTAAGGGAAAGAACCTTTGGCTGGAAGTCTGACCTCTTCCCTCAATTACCAAAAAAGCTTTTCATTTACAGCCATGTGGTCTTGAGCAAGTCTCCTTACCTCTTTGGGTTTCAATCTGTTATCTTTTCAGGGGAAGAGACTTGCTGATTGTAAATTTCTTTCAAGTTGTTATATCCTTTGTGTTTTTGATGTAGAAAAGCTGAGGCATATAAACACTGAGCTGACAGCTGATGTGTTTACATTTCACAGATTAGGCAGTAGGGGGCCAACTCTTGAACACGGGGCTATGATAAACTGTCTGAAAAGAATTATTCAACAGTTGAGTGTAAACATGAAGAGGTAGATGCAAGAGGTGGGGAGATAAGAAAGAAAGTTATAGAATTCCACTCATATCTTCTTGATAGACCAGAATTCTTGGAGCTAATAACTAGGAGCAAAGAAAGCTTTCCATTGTAGTACCTTCTGTATATCTGGAGGCTCTCCCCCATCCCAGCAACTCAAACTACAAAAGCTTTGACAGGTGCTGAGGTGATCTGTGTCTCTGGGAAAAGTTTCATATTGAAACTGGCCTCAAGCCACTGGGTGAGAAAGAGCGAGCTGGCATTGACACTACCTATTGGCAGCCAGGACAAGCTCTCAGGTTGAGGCTGTGGGCCACAGGCAGTGTGGAAAAGGAAGGGAAAGTAAGGGATACAAAGGTAGATTCCTGGGAGCTGTGAACAAAGACGCCAAGGCAGGGAGCCAGGTCTATGACTCCTACCTGCCGGGGAGCAACAGGGAGACGGCGACACAGTAGGGCGGGCATTTTCCCAGCTGCAGCTCCTGAGCCAAACTCTTCTTCTGATTCACAGAAACAACCCCCAAAACAGTCCAGGGAAATAAAAACCTGGACAAATAGGATGATTTGTGGCTGCCTGTACTCCTCTGCCTTTGTCTTCACTATAATTGGTTCTTCATAGCCTCTCCACACCTCTAACTAAATGCACTTGCTTATGAACACAAAAAACCAAGAATCTGGGCCAAAAAGTTTGAAAGGATTGATACCCACAACAACCACCTTCTGTTAACTGAAGTGTACATCTGTGGCAAAACTGTTTGAAACATTTGTAGACGTTGTGACCAGGAAAAATAAAGCGTAAAAGGATGGGAGGAAAATTTGAATTTACGTTCAAGTCAACATAACATTATCTCAAGTACAATGAGATAAAAAGCTCTTTCAATCATTAAGGAGTTATGAGAAGTAGTGAGTATTGGGGGTAAAATGCCACAAAAGGTCAGTTACTGGCTATTGCTATTCAAGGCTATTGTTAGTCCAGAACTTCCAAGTTGACCAGTTGATGGTATCTTGGATGAACTGCCCTTGTAAGTGCACAAAGAGCAGGTAGCAAACCAGACATTCCCCAGGTCGATGAAATCTCTGAGGAAAATATTCGACAAATAGTTATTGGCTCCTTATCCAGACCAAGGCACTGTGATGGCAGATGTGGGGCAAAATAAAATAGAAAATAAGACTTGTTCCTAGCACTCAACAGACTTAAAACTGTTAGAGACAATGTTTGCTTTCCCTAAGGAATTCACACGTTTTTTTCTTTATGGGCATCTATGGGAATCAGGCAATTATTTATTTTCCTTTGACCATAGGAACATTTGAATTAACCTGTGAGAAATATATCAGATACTGTGGCCTACAAATTTCCTTTTTATTTCTCCCACCTCACCCCCAGATCTTGATTCCCCATTCTACCCATGATTTTCCTGAATCTAATGTCCATCTGCAGCCATGAGCATAAAAAAATAGTTATGAAGAAAGAGGGCTGAGACATGTTCTTAATGGAAGAAAGTTTTAAGTGCCAAAATAGACGTTTATGTCAGAGGAGGAGTAGGGTTTTGATGAAGAAGATACCAATTTCATGTGGATAAAATATGAGATGTCTATAGATGACCTTTAGAATAAGGATCAGAAGCCTAGAGGGGACTGCAAAGCAATGTAAATACAATAAATGGAAAAGGTAGAGATGGGTAAGTGATCATGGATGTTCTACAAGTGATGGTCACTCTTCAGCTCCAGCCATTAAGGCAAAAATTGCCTATAGATAGAATTATGCTTGAAAATCCCTCAAATCACCCATAAGTTAGAGAAGCAGTATTGAACCCCCAAATAATAATGCTTATTAGTACATATGTGCTATGACACCAAGTTAATTAGTATTTACTATGTCATATCCTTTTTCCAGTTATGTGTTATATGATAGAGCTGGGAGATTCAAAGAAACAATTACATAGTCATTGCTCTTGAGAAAGAAGTTGGATCCCTGTGAGTTACGTGCATTTTATACTATTCTCTTGTATAGTCCATGACCAAAGTACAACTATGGTAGAGCATCTCATGCATAAATACAACATGGATCTCACTGAATTAATGGAAGTCATCTGCAATCAGCTGTTGACCATGAAAACTTTAGAATTTTAATCAAGGTTGATATGGTGGTGAGCCAGAAATGTATCAAGTCATCATCAGGCAACTTTTCATAAAAACTGTTCAAAAATAGAAGTATGAAGAAAGTAAGAAAAGCAAGGGGAGCCTCAAAAGGATATTGTTGGCTTGCAACAATACCTGAAGTTAAACTGAACCAACAATTGGGATATAGGAAATAAATTCCATTTTGGCAGCATGGTCAGGGCCTGAAATGTTGCTTCTAAATATCAAATTAGCAGTAAACCTTGGTCTCCAGTTTCTTCTGAACTTCACTCTCCAAAGTTTCAGATCTGACTGTTTCACTACACCAAGGCGTTTGGGAAACAGAATCTTCTTGATGGCATTTCAAGTCTAACATTTTACTCTAATGTGCACTGTACAATTCAGTCAATTGTTTAACAGAAACCAGGTATAAGGGTCAGCAAACCTGGCTCAGCTATGAGGCTACTGAAAGAGTCCAAGTTTATAGATTTTTTTTAATCTAAAATAAACTGTTATTGGATTTCAAGGGTTTAAATGAACTCCACAATGAAGCAATCCGATAAAACCACCTTAAGAAAGACAAGCAACAGAGGAATCAGAATTCTCTAGTGATAACTGAAGTCATTTTGTGCCAGAAAGAATGATCCAGTGAAACTATTAAAATCTAATCAGGACCAGCATTTGCATGTTAAAGGGCTCAAATCTAAACCTCCCTTCTGTAAAATTAACATTTTCTGTCTTTTAAAGAGAGTATTGGGTCTCAAATAGAATAATGATAAAATAACTATTTTCTTTTCCCTGCCTTTCCCCCAACTCTCATCCCCCATATTGTTTTCATGAACAGAGTCCTGTGCAGGGAGAAGGAAGTGGCAAGGTTGTGAAAAAACATTCCATGGGAGGAGAAATTTGTCCAGACCTGGTCATTTAATTTTTGGCTTCTCTTCATCCACTGCAGTTGTGTAGTCTGTATTCAGAAAATGGAGAAGCAAAAAACACTCCCTAGAGTTAGAGTTCTGGTATTTGAGAGCTTGAGTCAGATTTCTATGGAATAAGAGAAGGCAATTTGTTGTCACATGTGTTATTATCAAGTATTATTATCAAGTGAATAAAGACCATACTGGGCCATAAAACATACTGTCCCAAATGCAGGAAAACAAATCTGTGGTGCTGGTGGGGGTGGGGGAAGGCTTCTTTACACTACTGAGGAAACATCTGTGGCTTCTCCAGATTGGTTCAGAAGAGTGACTGGCAGGGGTTTCCCTTAAAAACAGATTGATCTCACAAGTGATATATTCATTTTAAGAAGAAAAAGAATGTGTATATATGTATAACTGAATCACTTTGCTATATAGCAGAAATTAGCACAACATTGTAAATCAACTATACATCAATAAAATAAATTTAAAAAATAAAAAAATTTCAAAAGAAGAAAATGTTTATTAAGGTTTCAGACTTCTGCTACTTTACAAGGCACAACTCTAAAAGGGGAGGAACAACCTACATAACTTCACAAAGGAGGACAGGCAAGACTCCAATAGAACAGGGTGTAGTTGTGGTTTGGCTGCCTTTCTTAAATGATGATTCCCACTTTCCCACTTCCTTTCTGGGCTAAGCTACTTAAGAGGGAAACTAAACTCCTTCGTGACAAAGGAGGGAGGGAGAAATATAAGTATCTCATTAAAGACTGACAGGGTAGATGTGGTCAGTATCTAGTGGGTTTTAATTATGCAGGCCCTTGACCTGGCCTCCTCCTTTCTTGCCTGCCCTTGAGTCTGGTCATTGCTTCTTGTGCCACCACTAGAGAGATGGCAGGAAAGACCAGGAGTGAAACACAAACTGAAAGTGTAGTCCTGTGGAGCAAACCCAAAGTCTTGGGTCTTGCATAGTTCTTAAGTGTTTCATAAAATCTTCTCTGATAAAATATGAAAGGAGAACAATACTATTACAAATTAGATTGATGTAATGGTCAGAAGTAATATTGTAACTTGAAATTGTTATATCAGAGTACAATTTTAGAAGTCTTTACCTAAATAAAACTAGGGATAATCTACTAGGGATAAAACCTGTAGTTAAAAATTAATCAAACTTTAGGGAAAAAAAAAGTCTTCAGTTAAAAATAAAAATTAATTACATTGCCACATTCTGGCTCCTATCCTTATTTTTTTTTTGTCAGAAACAAATGAGAATTATTAATATAAAAGTACTTTGTAAAGTCTGAATAACTACTCATATGAAATAGTCTTTTTTTGTTTTTGTTTTTTTGTCATTTTTGGTCAGGTTGGCCATTCTAAATTTAGTTTCTTGTAATTAGCCTCATAAAACAAGTCTGGAAGTGCTTGTTCCAACCTTCTATGATATTTACTGAACAGTGACTATATTCCAGCTATGGTTCTCAGTCCTGGAAATAAATGACAAGGCTTCTGTTCTTACATTAGGTGTGTGGAAGAGGATAGAACAATAAACAAGAAAATGAACATAAATAAGTTGGATTAAAAGAGTGTTTGGGTTGTAAGAACATCAAACAGGGTGATATAAGAAAGAATGAGTGAAATGAACTACTTTAGCTTAGGTGTTCAGGGAAGGCCTCTTTGAGAAGATATCACTGAGCTGAGACTTGAATGTTTAAAAGGAGTCATCAAGGCTTCCCTGGTGGCGCAGTGGTTGAGAGTCCGCCTGCCAATGCAGGGGACACGGGTTCGTGCCCCGGTCCGGGAAGACCCCACATGCCACGGAGAGGCTGGGCCCGTGAGCGATGGCTGCTGAGCCTGCATGTCCGGAGCCTGTGCTCTGCAACGGGAGAGGCCACAAGAGTGAGAGGCCCGTACCGGAAAAAAAATTAAAAAAATAAATAAATAAAATAAAAGGAGTCATCAGTGGTGAGAATGAGCTTACTGTTTTGAAGGATAGAAATGCTAGTAAGACTAGAATCTGGTAAACAAGAAGGAAAAGGTTATGAGAAAGGTTTCAGAGTTATGCAGCAGCCAGATGGGATAAGATCTGGTAAATCAGAATATGGGGTTTGGATTATATCTAAGAGGAAACGGCACTGAACATTTTAAACATAGAGCAATAAAATCTGATTTACGCTTTTAAAAGATCACTTTGGTTCCCCTTTTGGCTATGACAAACTAGATTGTTTAGGATCAGTCTTCCAACTAAGAACTAGAAAAAGAACAATAGTACTAACAATAGACTTCTCAAAAGACATATGAAATCTAGAACACAGTTGAATGATACCTTTAAAATACCAATAAAAAATAACTGCCATCTTAGATGTAGTTATGTATCGTCTAGGTATATACATCAATAGAAATGCATACATATGTGTGTGGGTGTACACACACAGATGTTCATAGCAGTGTCATTCATAATAACCTAAACTGGAAACAACCAAAGAGCCATTATTAGTGGATTAGATAAATAAGTCAAGGTATACTCATACACTGAAACACTATAGAAAAATGGAACTGAATTAACTCCCGCTATACATAATAACATGGTTGGATTTCTTGCACATAAAATCCAACAGTGAAGGAAGAAGAGACAATTAAAAAAGGCAAACACATAGATAATTTGTCACCAAATGAACATCATTTTTAAAATGCTAAAAGCTATTCTTCAGGCCAAAAAAAAAAAAAAAAAGGTTGCAGAAGGAAGCTCAGAGATGCAAAAATTTACATAGAGCAATTAAAGTCCAAATGAATATTTATAGTGTGAAACAATGATAGTAATGTCTCATGGGGTTTATAGTACATGTATAGTTAAAATACACAACGACTATAGTTGTTAGTATACATAACTATATAGTTGTTAAAATATGCAACAGAAAAGTCTAAAGGTAATAGAGTTAAACTCCTCTAAGGATCATGCATTGTTCAAGGCCAAAAATAAACTAGATATTCTTGAAAAAGAAAGAGGAAGAGGAGGAGGGGGAAAATGAGGAGAAAGAGGAGAAAAAGAAAAGGAGGGGAACAGCAAAAAGAAAGTAGGACTTAATTTATTGAATCAAGATTTACTCTATAGTTATAGTAATTAATATTAGGGTGGTACAGGCTCAAATACAGACAGACAACAGAATAGAATACAAAATAAATAAATGAATAAGTAACATTAAAAATACAAAAAGAGAGGTCACTGTGCTGTGAAGACAATTGATTATAAAAGAGAATGAAAAAAAAGTGATAAAACCTATTACAAAGCAATTTCAGTGGCCCAGGTGAAGAATGATGGTTATTTGGACTCGGATATTAAAGCACACTTGTGAATGTAAAGATACTTGATTTACGACCAAAGTGACATTGCAGAGTAGTGAGGAAAGAATGGTCCTTTTGGTAAGGGTGATGGTTCAATTGAATATTCATGGAGAAAACATGAAATTGACCTCTATCTCACAACATACATGAAAATGAATTTCCACATGGATTTGTATATCTCATTTTGAAAGCTAAAACAATGAATATAGAATATAAATAGAGTATCTTCATAAATTTGATATAGGAAAATATTTTTTAAATGGACTCAAAAAGCTCTAACCCTAAAGACAATAACTGAAAAAAAAAAAAAAAAGACAAATTCCTAAATCAGACCACCTTAAAATAGAAACTTTGGCACATCTTGAAAGAGGTGAAGAGGTGAGCAACAGAATAGGAGAGCATAATTGTAACAGATGTAATTGACAAAGGCCACATATCTAGAATGTGAAAGAATACCTACAAATCAGCAAGATAGACAACCCCCCAAAAAATGAACAAGAGACTCAAACTAGTACTTCACCAAAGAGGATATCCAAATAGCCAATAAACACTTGAAAAAGTGATCAAACTTAGAAGTTATAAAAGTAAAGCAAATAAAAATTGCATTGTAGTACCAATACGCATCTGCCAGCTTGAATAAAATGAAAATGACAGACAATATAAAGTACTGACAAACAGGTGGAGCAAATGGGACTCATACCCTGCTGGTAGAAATATAAAGTGTTATGCACAACCTATGACCCAGAAATTCCACTTCTAGGCATATATCCAGCCAAAATGCATACATATAAGCCTATGAAAGTATGCATGGATGCATGTGTATGCATCCCCCCCCCACACACACACGGATATTTATAGCATCATCTTTCATAATAACACCAAAATGGAAACAAACCAAAGGTCCATTATCAGTGAATTAGATCAATGAATTGATGTATATTCATACATTGGAATACTATAGAAAAACAGAACTTGTCAAGCTCCTGCTATGTACAACAACATGGTTGAATTTCATAAACATAATGTTAAACAAAGGAAGTCAGATACAGAGGCATATATATATATATATATATGTATATATATATATATATATATATATATATATATATATATATGGAAAAACTGATTTATGGCATTAGAAGTCAGGATAATATTTTCCTTTGGCGAAGAAGAAAAGGATAATGATAGGTAGGTATTAAAGGTGAAGGGTTTCTGGAGTTCTGGTAATGTTTTATCTCTTGACTTAGGTGTTGATTATGATTGTGTTCATTTTGTTATCATCCAGCGAACTGTACATTTATAATATATTCACTTCTGCACTGTGTTATATTCTAAGTTTTTTCTTAAAGTTCACTTTGCTATGAAAAGACTCAGTAGTAGAGGGAATGGGGAGAAAATGAGACGACCTGTTACAAAGCAACTCCAGTGGTCCAGGTGAAGAATTATGGTTATTTGGACTCAGACATTAAGAGTAAAAATGGAGAGAAGTAAGCATATAAACGTATCAGAGAGATATTGGTGATGGAGCCAATCAGCTCTCCTGACAGATTCAATGCAGAGGGTGTGGGAATTAGAAGGATCATGGATAACTCCTACAACTATTTATGTAACAAGACGGTTGAAATAAGAAGTTAGGTATATGTCTTTGAAGTGAGATGAGGAATTAATAATTCTTCCTTCAACATTAAAGTTGGAACACTGTGAGACATTTCCATAAGGCAAGTAGGTCAATGGATGTGTACATCTGGAGTGCAGTGGCATGGTCAATGCTGGAAATTTCTGCTCAGGAATCATCAGGTTGGCACCTCAATTAACAACCTTACCTATGTTTCCCTCATCATCCTATCTTGAAAGAATTGGGAATGATGAAGGAAATAGAATAATACCCAGTCCTAAGCCTTTACTGTTTGTCAACCACTATTCTAGATGCTGTATATGTATTAACTTGTTTGATATTTATAACACCTCCCCTCTGAGATGAAAAAGTACTGTCTTTATTACCTCTATTTTCCAGATAAGGAAATAGAGATTCTCAGAGGGTAAGCAACTTCCACAATTCCCCATAGTTAGAGAGCGTAAAAGCTGAGACTGAAGTAAAGAAGACCGAATTTGAAGTCATCATCTTTAACTGCTGTGGACACTGCCACTCCAGGAACAGAGAAAGGAAGGGGAGAGGTGCCCCAGTTTTGTTTTGCTGCAAAAAAACTCAGTGGGTTAAGACAGCAATCATCTTATTATATCTCACAGTTTCTGTGGGTCAGGAATTCAGGAAAAGCTTGCCTGGGATCCTGGCTCCGGGTGTCTCATGCCATTGCAGTCAGACAGTGCCTGGAGCTGGAATAGCTGGGGTCAGGGTAAGGGAATTAAAGTAGCTGGGGGTTGGTCAAGCATTCTATTTCTCCATGTAGCCTCAGATCCTCTCCATGGGATCACTACATGTGAGCCAGACTGGTCTTCCTCACAGCATGGACACTTCAGGGAAGTCAGACTGTTTTTTGGTAGCTCAAGGTTCCAGGAGAACCAGGTGAAATCTACACTGCCTTTTATGACCTAGCCTCAATACTTAACATCACTTCTGCTGTAGTCATAAGCCCACCCATATTCAAGGGGAGGGAACACAGCCTACCAATTCTAGATGAGAAGAATGTAAACATTACATTTTAAGAAGAGCATGTAGCACCAGAGATATTGTTGCAGTCATCTTTGCAAAATAAAATATGCCAGATGAGGAGAAGAGTTTGGACAGGGAGGAAGGAAGAACAGATGCAGAAGAGAGGGCAAAACTTTTACAACTAATATAGAAAACTGTCATTCAACAAATAATCGTCAACACCCTGTATGTGCTAGATACCACTAAGAATTATGATGAGCCAAATGTGATCCTTTGGGAAGCCAAACGTGATTCTTGAAATAAAGAAGCCAAAATGGGCTGGGTGGGAAAGTTATATATAAAACACAGAGTAGGAGGATTTAGGAGTTCCTATATGAGGACCACAACAAGACTCAAGTGACTTTACAGTGTAGAACTGGGGTCGGAAAACTACAGCTCACTGTCCAAATCCAGCCTAACTCCTGTTTTTGCAAATAAAGTCTTATTGGAATACAGCTATACCCATTCATTTACATACTGTCTATGGCTATGTTATGCTACAAAGACAAAGTGGAATAGTACGGACAGAGAACATATGGCCCACAAAACCTAAAATATTTACAATCTGGATCTTTACAGAAAAAATTTGTCTAACTCTGGTGTAGAATATTGGGCATCCACTCAGAATGAGAGAGAACTGAAGCCAAGAAGGAAAGTCCTAGATTTCCAGAATGGCAGAGAAGAATGCACAAGGGCTTCTAATTCAGAAAAGTGAAATTATTGGCCAACCACTTGCTAGCCTCATGACCTTGAGGAATTAACTCATTTCTCTAAATCTTAGTTTCCTTTCCTGAAGAAAAATCTTAGTTGTCCTTTTACTGCCCAGGATGATGCTGTGAATCAAGTAAGATGATGTAGGAGCAAATGCTTCATATCCTGCGAAATGCTAAACATATGTACTGTCCCCTTACTCTATATTTCCTCTCAAATAAAGCTTTGCTAATGGTCTTTCATCTCTTTATTTTTACACTAAGGGCACTGTTTTTTTTTTTTTTTTTTCTTTTATAACTTCAAGTGAGCACATCTTTTCCTATTTTGATCACAATTATCATTCTCTGATCTTTGGTCTTTTCTTGTTTTAAGACACTATAAACTAATCTTTAAAAATCCTGACTTCTATAAGGGCAGAGCAGTCCCACCCTCCTGCGCCCAGAACAGGGCCTGCATTTCCGTAGAGCTGGAACACCCGGCTCAGGGTCTCTTCCCTTCGCTGTCACGGAACTACCCTGGAGCCCGAGGGGAGGGCGGACTCACTGAGGCTGCCGGCTCTGGAGGGGGCCCCGGCGGCCGAAGCCACGACAGTCGTGGGGACAACGGGCCGGTTGTTTCAACAAGTAACTTCAAGACAAAATGGAAAAACAAGGAGGTTTGTGCCTGAGATCATGTTGCTGTGAAAGCCAGGATGGCCACCTTGTGCCAGATACACCAGAAATACATCCACACGTGGAACAACCCCTGCAGAAAACCTACTGAACGCTGGCAGAAGACCTCAGACTTCCCAAAAGGCAAGAAACTCCCCACGTACCTGGCCGTGTGGATGAAAGGCTCTTGGTGCTGCAGCCAGGAGTCAGTGCTCTGCCTCTGAAGGGGGGAGAGCCAACTTCAGGACACTGGTCTACAAGAGACATGCCAACCCCACATAATATCAAAGGGCAAAAATCTCCCAGAGATCTCCATCTCAACACCAGCATCCAGCTTCACTCAAAGACCAGCAAGCTACAGTGCTGGACACCCTATGCCAAACAGGACAGGAACACAACCCCACCCATTAGCAGAGAGGCCGCCTAAAATCATAATAAGGCCACAACCCAAAACACACCACCTGATGTGGACCTGCCCACCAGAAAGACAAGATCCAGCCTCATCCATCAGAACACAGGCACTAGTCCCCTCCACCAGAAAGCCTACACAACCCACTGAACAAACTTTAGCCACAGGGGACAGACACCAAACACAATGGGAATTACGAAACTGCAGCCTGCAAAAAGGAAACCCCAAACACAGTAAGATAAGTAAAATGAGAAGACAGAAAAACACACAGCAGATGAAGGAGCAAGATAAAAACCCAACAGACCGAACAAATGAAGAGGAAATAGGCAGGCTATCTGAAAAAGAATTCAGAATAATGATAGTAAATATGATCCAAAACCCTGGAAATAGAATTAACAAGGAGCTAGAAGAACTAAAGATGAAACAAGCAACAATGAACAATACAATAAATGAAATTAAAAATACTCTAGATGGGATCAATAGCAGAATAACTGAGGCAAAAGAACGGATAAGTGACCTGGAAGATAAAATAGTGGAAATAACTACTGCAGAGCAGAATAAGGAAAAAAGAACGAAAAGAACTGAGGACAGTCTCAGAGAGCTCTGGGACAACATTAAACGCACCAACATTCGAATTATAGGGGTTCCAGAAGAAGAAGAGAAAAAGAAAGGGACTGAGAAAATATTTGAAGAGATTATAGTTGAAAACTTCCCTAATATGGAAAAGGAAATAGTTAATCAAGTCCAGGAATCACAGAGAGTCCCATACAGGATAAATCCAAGGAGAAACACGCCAAGGCACATACCAATCAAACTATCAAAAATTAAATACAAAGAAAACATATTAAAAGCAGCAAGGGAGAAACAACAAATAACACACGAGGGAATCCCCATAAGGTTAACATCTGATCATTCAGCAGAAACTCTTCAAGCCAGAAGGGACTGGCAGGACATATTTAAAGTGATGAAGGAGAAACACCTGCAACCAAGATTACTCTACCCAGCAAGGATCTCATTCAGATTTGATGGAGAAATGAAAACCTTTACAGACAAGCAAAAGCTGAGAGAGTTCAGCACCACCAAACCAGCTTTACAACAAATGCTAAAGG
>RJWK010056544.1:0-14397 GCA_004363435.1 Platanista minor
CAAAGATGCTGGCGATCAGGTCAAACCCCTCGTCCAGAGAGGAGACTAGTGGCCTCAGGTTGTAGGCTGGTTAGAGGGGTAGCTGGGGTTAGGATCTGTATTCTCTGTGTACTCATTGTAGAAGGCAATGCAGTGCTGACCAGTCATTTAAACAGAATGACTGGGCGGGGGGGGGGGGGGGGAAAGTGCTCAATTAATTAAACTGGTTAATATAGTCATTCCATCTATCATATCTCAATGATAATTTTCAAAGGATTAGAATGAAAAGGCATTTCAAATAATTATAATATCCTAAAGAGATGTTTAACAGTATAACTACATTAGACATGCTTTCATGTTGCTGTAAAGATTTAGAAAATGTTTTGAGGATCATGAGAAAGCTCTGAGTTATCATTATGACTATTAATTATCCTGTGTACCTGGAAACAAAAGAACCTGATTATGTGTGCTTACTGGTTATTTAACCTCTCTGAGTCTTAGCTCTCTGGTCTTCAAAATGCAGATATAATAGCACCTACAGCATAGAACTGGAGCAAGGTTTAAAAAAAATACATAAAGCACTTAGAGCTGTGTCTGGCACATAGTAAGTGCTTAATGAATGTTATTATAATCATCAGTGATTATGAATGTTATTATTATTATCATCACATTCACCATCATCATTGTCACTGGGTCAAAAGAGGTTAGGTGTTGTTACAACTGCTTTGAAACCAGGCACTGGGTCAGGCAAGACACCTGAGCCAACAGGAGGCAGGTGTATAGGAACGCGGCTTTCAAAGGATAAAAAGCTTTATCTTCAAAGCCAGATTTCCTTTTTCTCTGGGGTTCTTTCCAGGGGTCACATACAAGCTATTCAGCCCTCATCTCCCTGCTTGGGCGGACACCACCCTCATTAGAAGGAAGAGGGAACATCCAACATTGTTAAGGGGCCAAGGAGGAGGTTTTTTAACAAGACCTGGGATGCCGGAGAGAGCACTCCCTCCATCTCCTCCCCTTGAGATCTAGAAGAGGTAAGATTAGAACAAATTAAAGAACTTGCACTTTATACTCTGAATGGCACAAGTTGAATGTGGCAAGTTTCCCCAAACTGTCAGATAAATTCTTAGATGACAGCTCCATAGAGAGGGTAGTTAGAGGGAAGGACAGTTTGAAAAACCTGGTTACCTTAGAAATGCTTGAAAAAAGTGGGGATGTTCAACCTGAAAAGAATGGAAGACTAAGAAGGGAAGTGAAGGATGTATTTGAATCCCAGAAGGGCTGTTGTGGGAAACAGATAGAAGATTTGTTCTCTAACGTTCTGGAAGGCAGGCCAGCACCAACCAATGGACAGAAGTCATGGGATGCGGACTTTGGCTAAAATAATAATGACAGTAACAACCACCGTGCCTAACGTGTATCAGACCTGTACAGTGTAGTAGTAGGCACTGTGCTGAGAGCTTTATTTGTATGATGTCATTTAATCCTAGTTGACCATCCTGTGAAGCAGGTACTTTTAGCATTCCCACATTGCAAATTAGAAAACTGAGTCTTAAATGAATGGAGTAACTTCTGCCTACCATAACATAGATAGTGAGGGGCAGAGACCATAGTCATAGCAAGTGACAAGACTCTGGGCTTATTTTCTAGCCATTGTACATTCTGCCCCCTCAACGCTCGTCCCATCACTCTGATTCATTTATCTCCTGTCCTGCAATGAAGCCCTTGCAATGGCCTGCATCTTTTTTGTTTGTTTGTTTTTTGTGGTATGCAGGCCTCTCGCTGTCGTGGCCTCTCCCGTTGCGGAGCACAGGCTCCGGACGCGCAGGCTCAGTGGCCATGACTCACGGGCCCAGCCGCTCCGCGGCACGTGGGATCCTCCCGGACCGGGGCACGAACCCGTGTCCCCTGCGTCGGCAGGCGGACTCTCAACCACTGCGCCACCAGGGAAGCCCTGGCCTGCATCTTTATACTAAGAAGGAATTAGCAGGTTTCTAGGAGACCCAGGTGTTAGTCTTCAGCTCCTTTAATGGGTGCTGTTCGTTGGGATGTGAACCTCAAAGCTCTCTATTTCTCTCTCTCTTGGGGTCTTTCCCAGCTTTCTCTCTGACTGCAGCCTTGCTTCTCATCTCCTTTAGACCTAGAAGACCATGTGACACTAGAGAGCAAGAACCTCGGTCTCCACGGTATCCACAGCCCAGTACCTGGAGCAGGCTGACTGCTTAATTCACACCAAGGGGTGAAACATATACAGCAAATGTCTTCACTCACCCTTTTCATGGTTTTCTTGTAAGGTTCCATTCTGTCACCTGTCAGTCTCTCAGCTTTCATCTTGGGTACCAAAGAGGTCTTGTTATTGACTGTTTTGTGTGTAGTGTATTCTGAACTGGGTCATAAATAAGTAGTGTCAGGAAAATAATTTTAGGGACAACCGCATACGTTCTGTCCTGTCTTTGAACTTCATGAGCTGTCTACCCTTGGGTAGTGTTCTCACCCTCTCCAGGCACTAGATTATTGATCTGCAAAATGAGGGCATTGGCTAGATCAATGATCTTTCAAACTGTTGTCCCAGGCTGTAGGCATTTCAGAGGCTACCAAGTTGAATTAGTGGGAAGGCAGAAGGATGCGGTTCTGGATTCCTACCCTCCCTCTTCCAACAAAGCAGCTCTGCTTTTTATCTGTTTTACCTACTGGGGTTCTCCCCAAGATTCCATTTGAAACTAGAGCTTTAAATGAAAAAGTTTGGAAACTTCTGAGCCAGTCGATTTCTCTCTTAAGGGCTTTTCCAGCTTTGATCTACAATTCTGTGATCACACAGGTGTGTGCACATGAATATGGATATACATGAATTCATGGAATATTCCTGGGCTGAGGACTTTGTTGTGTCCTCAAATAACCATGTCTCTGCATAAGGTCTTCAGATTTTCCTACTCTAGCCACTTTAACCGACCGAAACTTGAATGCGTCCTTACCGTATATAATCCCTCATAACATAGGCTTATCTGGTTCCTGCCATGTCAATAAGACATTGAAGCTGTGCTTAAACCAGCTAAAACACCATTCGATTTGGGAAAAAAAACCACTAGTGTTAACTCTTACCCAAGTACATTTGAAACCAGGGAGGCAGGTACCTGTACACTTGGATATCAGCAAACACACAAACATACCTATTCCCCAAACACAAGTCCACTGCTGACAGATTATTTAAAAAGGTAGTTGGGATTTCACAAACCAAATTCTCTCAGTCTGTGGGTTTAGGATAAAATTGCTGGCATTTTGTGGCAGAAGGTCAGGGGCCCCCAGATTGGGCTGTCAATCCATGAATAAAGAAGTGCAGTATCTGGCCTGGAGTTGGCTGGTCTTTCAGAACCTCCCTTCATCTTAACTCTGTTCTAATTGGCTGCAGTCACGGGTGACACCTGGCCACGGCCACTTCAGAACAAGAGCCAGAGGGTAGGGGTGGGGTGGGCTTTTATGGCTGGAGTTCCTGGCAGACTTGAATCCAGCAATACCTTCCTTTCACATGATCAAAACCTTCGTGTCCAGTGAGGCTCAGGCAAAGACTATAGCAAGCCCACCTTTGATGAAATGCCAGCTTAAACATTCTCAGGGGCTCCCATAGAGTAGGCACCCAATGAATACTTGGTGAAGAATGAATGAAAGTCCAAACGTATGATAAATTTGAAACCTACTAGGAATGGGGAAAGGAATATTCTTGTTATTCATTCATTCATTCACTCATTCACCTGTGAGGATCTAATATGGCCAAGTACATACTGGACAAAGGGATGCAGCAGAGAATAAGATAGGTTTGGTCCTTGTTTTCAAGTTACTTAAGGGTTAGTGAGAAAGGCCCATATTACCCACATAACTATAGAGCAAAATAGGTAGAACAAAACCTGAACCTGGAACTCAGGGAAGGCTCCCAGTGGAAGCAAGAAGCTGAAAGAAGAGGAGGCTTTGTCTGGGTGAAGAGTGCAGGGAAGAACTCTCTAATTGGAAAGCACACATGCTCAGAGATTCTGAATCAGAGTGACAGAGGGCGGTGAATCAGAGGAAATGCGTGTACACATCAACCTGGATTCAGATCTCAGCTCTGCCACCACCTAGCTGTGTGACTTCAGGCAAGCTACTCAACCTTTCTGTGCCTTGGCACCCTTTACTGCAAAATAAGAATCATTTTATATATATATATATATATATATATTTTTTTTTTTTACATCTTTATTGGAGTATAATTGCTTTACAATGGTGTGTTAGTTTCTGCTTTATAACAAAGTGAATCAGTTATACATATACATATGTTCCCATATGTCCTCCCTCTTGCGTCTCTCTCCCTCCCACCCTCCCTATCCCACCCATCCAGGTGGTCACAAAGCACCGAGCTGATCTCCCTGTGCTATGTGGCTGCTTCCCACTAGCTATCTATTTTACGTTTGGTAGCAGCTATCTTATAGGGCCGTTGGGAGTATTAACTGCATTAATCGTTATCAAATTCTTAGGACAGTGCCTGGTACATAATGAGTACTCACTTAGAGTACTCTAGAGTCTGTTTGCTTTTCTGTCTTAAAAAGAGGGACAAGTAAGGAAGTGAGGACTGAACCTTTCTAGTTACATATTACCCCAACCTCCTGCCAAAATAGGTACTTAAGGGGTCTGTCCCTCCTGCTTCTAAACTGGTAGTGGCAAGAGGGTTCCGTGCTCTGGAAGAGCAATTGCAGCTGCTGGCTTGCATATCTGAAATAACCCACTGACTGAGCATGGAAAGGGCCTTTCCAAATCATCCAAGGTTTGCCTGGCTGGCAACAGCAAAGGATGTAGACACCCAGTGCTTGAGATGAATGGAGTGGCTTCTCCCTTAGAGTGAAGGGAGCCAATGTGGCTTCGAGAATTTTGTTTTGGCACCTCTGGACTACAGAGAGAGGCAGGAAAACCAGAACCGTAAGTTGCACATCTGGAAAGGTCCTTTTGATCATTTAGTCCTTTTGAAAACGCTTGAACAAACCTGGAACAAATTGAGACCCTCAAAAAAATAGAATATATTTTTTGCAAAGGATAATGAGTCAGTGGCAGAATTGGGATGAGACCCCAGGCTTCTGCTGCACTCACTGTTGTAAAACTTCATATAAATGAACTCACTTTATCTTGTGAGGTATGCATTAATATTCCCACCTACAGATGAGGAAACTGAGGTACAGAGAGGTGAGATGACTTGCCCAAGGTCACACGGCTAGTAGGTGACTGAGCGAAAATTCAAACCCAGGCAGTTTCAGAAGAAAAGGAGTTTATTTCTGAGCTTTCTCAGTTATAATACCAGGCCTGAGAGTCACCAAGGTTTCTTTGATTTGGGCAGTGTGGCCCAGTGGACAACAAATGTAATCTTTGGAATTAGAGAGGTTTGAGTTCAAATTCCAGTTTTAGCCACATGACCTTGGAAAACTTTCTTCAGCAACTTAGACTTCCTTTTCGTCTCTCATAAAATGAGAATATAATCTCACCTTTCTTGGACGGATGCAGAAACTCTCAGTTCTCTAGAATGGATTATTCTAGAGCATGGGATGTGACTGCAAAGAGTAACATACACTCAGCCTTGCCCTTGCCTGATGGGATGCTTGGACCACGTAGGAAGTGAGCATCCTTTGGGGTCTGGGACTTGATTTTCTACCCATCCATTTTCCTCTTCCCTTCCAGAGGCTGTCTGCAGTGTAAGCTCTGGTGATCCTAAAGTAAGCCCTGTGTTCTCACTGCTGCAGAAGAGTGAGGTGAAGCCGAGGGAGAGAGGGAAGGCTGTGTGGGAGGAAGAAGACGATACTAGGATGGACTCCATCAGTGAGGGGTGACTCTGAGGGGGGGCAGGGGGAGTGGGGAGGGAGTGCTTCTCAACCTCTCTCTGTCTCCTATTTCTATATGTTTCTTTCTCTTACACACACACACACACACACACAGAGGAAACTGAGAGGCAGCAGTGGGGTAAAAGAAGCCACAAAGAGGGCTTCCCTGGTGGCGCAGGGGTTGAGAGTCCGCCTGCCGATGCAGGGGACGCGGGTTCGTGCCCCGGTCCGGGAAGAAGATCCCACATGCCGCGGAGCGGCTGGGCCTGTGAGCCGTGGCCGCTGAGCCTGCGCGTCCGGAGCCTGTGCTCCGCAACGGGAGAGGCCACAACAGTGAGAGGCCCGCGTACCGCAAAAAAAAAAAAAAAAAAAAAAAAAAAAAAAGAAGCCACAAAGAACAGAACAAACAATTGCTCCAAATCCCAGCCCAGCTCTCCTGTTCAACTTCCGAGTGACTTCAAACAGGTTATGTCCCTTCTCTGGGTCTTAAGTGCCTCTTTTACAAAATGCGCGAGGGGTTGGGTGAGACGAGCTCCTGGGGACCCTTCAGCTCTGGTTCTTTGGGATTCTTCAAGCCAGTGCAAAGGCACACTCTTCATAGGACTACTGGCTGCAAGGATGCACCGTCATGATCCTTCCCAGAAACCTGCAGCCTCCAGGGGCCTCTCGAGCCTCTGACCGCCAGGCTCTGGCAGTTGGGGTGGCAGTTTATGGGGCTTGCATTACTTTCACACAAGATTTTTCTCTGGCATCCTTTTAAAACTTTATTTACACATTCCAATTTAGCTGGAAGACAAAGCCAAGTTTCTTCCAGGACAAAAGTAAAACCACATGCTTCTTAGTGCTTCTGGTATGAGCCCGGTGCAGTGGAAGGCACACAGACATGCTTGGTTCATGTTTGGTGTTCATTTGGCTGGCTGTTAGAACGTGTCCTGTGAGAAGGCATGGGGAGGGGCGGAGACAGGGGGTCGTCCGGGCTGAAGGAGCAAACACCAAGAAGAAGCAGGGTAGGCGGTTCCAGATACACGATTCCCTATTACTGGGTATGATTCAAGCAGGAACCAGCTGGGTGGGCTTCTGTTAGGGATGTTGTAGAGGAGATTCTGGCCTTTTATGGGAAGTGGACTAGATGCCCTCTGAGGCCCAGCTCTACCTACTCATTTGCATATTCTTAGCTGTATTCATAGTCTCACGATCCCTGATCTCTGCTTCTTTTAGCATAGACCCAGGGAATTTGCCTTTAAGTGCATGTAATAAGTGAGTACCAACATTGTTTATTTCCTGAGAAGTCATTTCACTCACTCATTCATTCATTCAGTGACTTTTTAAAGAACAGTGTTACATGCAACTCACGTTGCCTGGTGAACTGGGAATTCATCAGTGAGAAAGGCAGACATATTCCTTCTTCCAGGAGCTTACAGACAAGCAGGGAGGAAGGTATTATATAATTGGGTTTCAGTTGTGGATGAGATTGAGTTTGGAAGGGGGTCGAGGAACCTCAAGGATAGTATCTTGTCCCCAGATATTTAGTGTTTTCTTTCCCCACTAATAATGATGATGATGATGGTGATGACAATGATTATGATGGTGGAAATTGTTAACTTTTACTGAGTGCTTATTTTGGGCCAAATATTACTATGAGTACTTATAAAGTATTATTTCATTTAATTCACATGATAGCCCATGAGGAGGTAGATGATACCACATTCCTTTTTTTACAGATGAGGTAATGAAAGCTCAGAGAAGGTAGATCACTTTACTAATATCACACAGCTAAAAAATATAAAACCAGAATTCAAATTCAGGTCTGTCTGACCCAGAGCCACCCTTCCCAACTACTGCTCCAGCTCCCTAACTAGAGGAACCATACAGGAGCCAAACGTGACCGTGGGTGGTATTGAGATGGCATGTGCAGAAGAAAGCAGCCGAGCTTGGCCTTACAGAAGGCAGAGACAGCTTTCTCACCACAGGGGAGCAAGGAGATGAAAGAGCAGTTTCTTCTCAAGACTGATATAGCAAAGAGGTAGCAGCATGGAGCTGGGGGCTTGGATGAGCCGCCACATGGACCAGAACTGCTAACTCTAACATTTCACAGGAGGTCACCTGCATCCACATGGCAGAAATGGCTGACCACCCCGGTCCTCAAATCCCCCAGTGAGACCTGGGATGACCCGTCCTCTGTGTGTTTCCCTCAGCTACTTTGTGCATTAGAAATCACAGTTGTCCCTTGGTGTCCATGGGGGATTGGTTAAGGGGCCCCCGCAGATTCCAAAATCTGCGAATTCTCAAATCCCTTATATAAAATGGCATAATAGTATTTGCATATAACGTACTCTCATCCTCCCGTATACTGTAGGTCATCTCTAGATTACTTATAATACCTGATAAAATGTAAATGCTGTGTCAATAGCTAGAAATACAATATAAATGCTATGTAAATAGTTGCCGCTGTGCGGCAAATTCAAGTTTTGCATTTTAGAACTTTCTGGATTTTTTTTCAAATATTTTTGACCTGCAGTTGGTTGAATCCACGGACATGGAACCCACAAACATGGAGGGCCAACTGTATAATTATAATGAAAATTCCATCAGTGTACAGTGGAAAAGATACCCAGTGGGAGTTTGAGAGCCTAGGTTTTAACTCCAGGTTTATTGCTGCAAATGTAGGCAAGATTTAAACTGAAGCCCTCTTATCGAGAGCCTGTGTCCCCCTTGCACCCGTCCCCACCTCCCCCATGCTCAGCAGTCACGTGGTACAGTATAAGAACACGGATTTTGGAGTTCTCTAGTCCTGGAGGGGAAGCCCAGCTCCGTGACTTTATAAACTTCGTCACTGGAAAACTCACTAATCTTTCTGACCCTTAGTTTCTTCATCTGAAAAATGAGAATAATATTATCAACCTCCAGGACAATTATGAGGATTTAATAGGTAACTGTTGAAGTATATATCATAGTGTCTGGAATGTAGCAGTCATTCAGTGAATAATAGTTATCACCATTGTTATTATTGTTGTAGTTACTTATTAGGGGTTTAAGAAACTCTAGTTCAATGGCTCAGGTTAGCCTGGTCATCCTATTCTTAAGATCACATCACTTGGCTTTGGCCAGATTCCTGAGAGCCATACTCCATTGAGGAGTGCCTGCCTTCCCCCTCTGCAGTTCAGTCATGTAACATCTTGGATTCTCAGTTCTCATTTCTATAAAGTGGGGATGAGGAATTCTACCTTGCTTATGTCATAGGAGTACTGCAAGGTTCAAAACCCAATGGTGTGATTCATGCCGAGACATCACATGAGCTATAACTTGGTGTAAAAATGAAAGGAGTTGCTGTGATTGTTACTGGTGCCCCAGGAGGCACCATATGGTCTACACAGAAAGACAACCACTATCTTCAGTCCTTCAGTGTTTCTCAAACTGGGGTCTGCTGGACCCTTTATAAATTCTCAGAGGTCTGCTAGTTCTCTACAAGAATTTTTAAATGTTGTGCCTTTTTATTTCAATGAAAGTCAAATCATCAATATAAACAATCTGATCATTTGTCCCATGCTGTGAGTACTCATGTTTGCAGTCTCAGTGGACTGAAGAATTTAACCATTGGCTCAGTGTTTCCTAAACTGTGCAGACGCATTGTAGAGGTCCACATATCTTCCTTTTGAGAAACCCCAATTTGTTCTAAGATTTGCGGCTGATGCATCACAGAGATAAAGAGCTATAACTCTTTATAGAGAGCTCTGGCTGGTAGCTGTCTGCTATGATCACAGTCTCAGAGCAGGGAGTGAAAACCGAGTCAGTGCTGGGCTTGGAGGAGGACTGAAAGCCAGACGAGAGCTTGGTTCATCAGGGGGCTCCAGGGCCCAGGGGCTTCTTTAAGAACTAATGGTAGGGTTCACCAATTTCTGCAAGGTTCAAGTTCACTTTATGGACATACCAATGCTATGGAAATATAAATATACATCTTCTATCCTATCATATATAAAATATGAATACATATATCAGCATATATATGCACAGGCATATATATGCATGTATACATATGGATACAACATGTATGTACAGATGGGTAGATTTAGTATATGAAGTTAGGATTCTTCACCTATGCAGAACACCTTAACTTTTTCAAGGCATGGTGGCATTCAGCAACGTGTTTGGTTTCCCCAGTGACTCCATGAGCATATAGAATAGGAACTATTATTCCTGATGTGGAAACTGAGGGCTGGAAAATTGCCCAAGGTCACAAAGATACTAGCTGAGGATGGTGTCTGGACTAAAAGCATGGCTTTTCTTTTCTGTTCTTTTTTTTTATGACTCCCTGTTATAAAGCTCTCCTCTCTGACCCACAGTCTCCTTCCATCCTCTCTTCTAGCGGCCCTCCAAAGCTAGAAAAACATCCCTCCAAAATGCTCTGTTACAAGAATGCTGTTGGCTTCTTTGAAGCTCCTGCATTCTGACGGGGACAGAAAGAACTACAAAATAAAATGTAGCTCCCTCTTTTTGTTAAATCTTTCAAAAGCTTCCTTCCTTAGCTTCTAACTCTATTATTACACCCTAATCACAAACACTCTGAAGGAGGAGTCAGTTCCATGCAGCAGCAGGCTAATTATGTGGCGGAATTTCTAAAAATTATCATCATATAAATTGCTTTATTCCTCTGAAGGGGGAATAAAGACACATACCACACACTCGACTATGTTTCAGACTGAATTAATTAGTAATTTGAAGCCTAATTATCAACTAATCTATTGGAACATGCAAGTCTTTTGTATTTGGATGGTATATGCAATTTGCATCCTATTAGTTGGCCGTTGTAAGGATTTGAGAGCTCATTAGGTCAGGGGGAAAAAAAAGAATGCAGATCAGAAGGAAACAGACACCCAAAGAGCTGACTTGGTGATGTTGTGACCGAGGGGTCACTTGGCAACAGATGGAGCCTGGCGATGTAAGTACCTGAGGTCTTTCGGTGGCTTTGAGGCCACTGATGTGTAATTTCTATCTTGCCCTGGAGAGGTGATTATGCATGCCCCCAACCTTGCTCTGTGTATTCTTAGGCAGCAGGGTGCCCACGTGGTCTGTGCTGAGAGATGTCCTGATGAAGTGGAAAAGGCACTGGGTGCTGCCCACTAACCCTGGTGCCAGGCCTAGCTCTGTCACTGACTCGCTGTGTGACCCTGGCCAAGTCACACCATCTTGCTGGTTTGACTACAAGCAAATGTTTCCCTATAAGCAAATGAGACTTAGATAGAGCTGACTTCCAAAGTCCCTTCTAGGACTAAGGATCTGGGATTCAAGGGGTGTCAAGAGTTTTCTTCCTTATGAAGTCAAAAATTTCATCCTCGCAAATGGTTTTTTTTGTTTTTTGAGGTTTTTGTTTGTTTGTTTGTTTTTTAAGATTTTTTTTGATGTGGACCATTTTTAAAGTCTTTATTGAATTTGTCACAATACTGCTTCTGTTTTATGTTTTGTTTTTTTGGCCGTGAGGCATGTGGGATCTTAGCTTCCCCACCAGGGATCAAACACGCACCCCCTGCATTGGAAGGCGAATTCTTAACCACTGGACCTCCAAGGGAAGTCCCTTCCAAATGGTTTTCGAGGGTGAAACTCTTGGTTCTCCCAAAATCTTTGGACGGCCATCTGCCATTTAAAATGCAAATATCTCTGAGAAAAGTAGCATACATATCTATTAACAGCTGGCTCTAAATTAACCTATCGCAGGAAGTCCTTCTTATTTCCAGTCCTGACCCTGAAGTATTAGGACAGCCAAGGCAAGGAAGTTTTGAAGGGGAAAGAAGGTTAAGCCAGGGATCTGAGGCTGGAGATCTACCCAGAAAGAGAGACAGAGCTTAAGAATTAGGCACGGTGTTTTAGATCCTGACATTTTGACCTTTACATATACCCAGCCCCTGTGCTTTTGTTCTATTAATGATCTTTGTTCCAAAAGCAAGTAGAAAATATGAGTCTCCTGTTCAGTTAATAATTAATATTGCTCACAGGAATAATCAACACAAAATAACATTGCTAAAACTGAGTGATATAATTTGTTACAGACAAAAAGCTAAAACTCACATCTTAAAGGAAACACCGAAAATCATAAAGACAGGCCAGGATGATAAGCAAACTTTATAGAAAAAGCTATCATTAAGGAAATCTGACAATTGCTCAAACTGGCACCTGGCAAAATTTGTTATTTATTAAAATTTGCTGGAAAATAAATAAAATACAATTCAAAAAAAATTTGCTGGGAGATGCAGCCACTTTGGAAAACAGTTTTGACTGTTTTGACTACAGTTTTGACTGTTTTGTGTTTCTCAAAATATTAAACATAGAGTTGCCATGTATCCTAGTGATTTCACTCCTAGGTTTATGCTCAAGAGAAAAACTTGTAACAAATGTTTGTAGCAGCATTGTTCATAATAGTCCAAAAGTGAGAACCACCCAAGTGTCCATCAACTGATGAATGGATAAACAAAATGGGATACATCCACATAATGGAATGTTATTTGGCAATAAAAAGGAATGAAGTACTGATTCGTGCTACAACATGGTTGAACCTTGAAAACATTATGCTAAATGAAAGAAGCCAGTCACAAAGGACCACGTATTCTATGATTCCACTTATATGCAACATCCAGAATAGGCAAATCCATAAGGATATAAAGTAGATTGCTGGTTGCCTGAGGCTGGAGGGATTTGTGGGGCGGTGGGGAATCACTGCTAATGGGTATGGGTTTCTTTTGGGGGGGGTGATGAAAAAGTTTAAAAATGAGATTGTGGTGATGGTTTTACAATTCTGTGAAGATATATAAAACCACTGAATTGTATACTTTAAATGGATGAGCTGGATGGCAAGTAATTAGCTCTTTAGAAAATAAGACAGGCAAAATAAAATTACATTTGGCTTTGGGAAAAAACTACTGGAAGTATCAAACTTCATGATTAAAAAAGTAAGAGGAGCAAAACATGACCCAGGAAAAACAGACTTGTCAAAAACAATGGTCACAAAAGAAAACTCATAATTGTGCATGTTGCTAGGTAAAATTTAACGTGTACAAAAAATAATTTTATGAGTCAAGTCTTCATACCATGGAAAATAATTGCACCCAATAAAAATAACGGCAGCACATAAAAATGAAAATAAAAAAATTTTTTAAAAGACAGCTTGTCTATGCCACATAAAAAAGGGAATAAAAACTAAATTGACATAATATTGTTTATGCTGTAAAACTGTTTCTGGTTAAAGATCTGTCAGCGCTAGTATCATTATGATTTAAAGATTTATATTTATAAACAGTAAAACTATCACTGGTGTCAAAATAGAGGGTCAAAACCAGTGGGGTCAAAACATTTTGTATCATTCAAAGATGAGGTGATTTTGTTCTTATCGCCAAGTGGCGGAGCCGATTAAAGCTGGAATTGTGATGACTGAGGAAGGCCTGCCACCAGCAGGATCTCTTCCAAGGAAGCTTAGAGGTTTACCTTGAGTGTGCTATGGTTTGACAAGCAGGGATGTGAAGGGAAAAAAGACAAAGCTTGGAAGTGCCCCTCCCACCCACGCTGCGCCCTCCAGCCAGGAACCACAGAAGCAAGCCGGGCCCCAAACACAGAAAGACACACCATTTGAGAGCCTGCAGTGTCCTCTACTCACCAGATTTGCAAGGATATAGTGGTAGCCAATGCCGTTCTTCTCCAGCTTTACAATCTACAAAACACAACGAGAGGGGATGCATTAATCATACTGACAATTAAAGCTTACACCAACAATAACCAGCAATTAACAATGAGTACTGAAAATGTGCCCTGTCCTATCCTAAGTACCCAAACTACAATACCACAACCATCCAATGGTGGTGGCATTGATGATATCCTTGTTTTACACATGAGGAATTGAGACTTAGAGAAGTCAAATAAACTCCCTGAATTTACCCAGGTATTAAGTGTAGATGTAAGATCTGACATCAGTTTTGCCTGATTACAGGGGTAGAGTAGTGTTATCATGACCCCAAGGTCCAGGCTAAAATGCCCACTTCTTTCCTTCTTCCACAAAGCTTTCCCATACATAGTGGGAATCTTTTTTTTTTTTTTTTTTTTGCGGTATGCGGGCCTCTCACTGTTGTGGCCTCTCCCGTTGCGGAGCACAGGCTCCGGACACGCAGGCTCAGCGGCCATGGCTCACGGGCCCAGCTGCTCGGCAGCATGTGGGATCTTCCCGGACCGGGGCACGAACCCATGTCCCCTGCATCGGCAGGCGGACTCTCAACCACTGCGCTACCAGGGAAGCCCCATAATGGGAATCTTATGTTGTATTGAATTCCTTGTCACTGTTATAACAATATCTGCCGCTTGTGTGGACAGATGGGTGGATGGGTGGAAGGATAGTCAAATGGGTAGGTGGAAGATTCCACCCCAGTTTTTTTTTTTTTTTTAACATCTTTATTGGAGTATAATTGCTTGACAATGGTGTGTTAGTTTCTGCTTTATAACAAAGTGAGTCATTTATACATATACATATGTTCCCATATCTCTTCCCTCTTGTGTCTCCATCCCTCCCACCCTCCCTATCCCACCCCTCTAGGTGGTCACAAAGCACGGAGCTGAC
>RJWK010056545.1:0-14402 GCA_004363435.1 Platanista minor
TACGTGGGCCTCTCACTGTTGTGGCCTCTCCCGTTGTGGAGCACAGACTCCAGACACGCAGGCCCAGCGGCCACGGCTCACGGTCCCAGCCACTCCGCTGCATGTGGGATCTTCCCGGACCGGGGCACGAACCCGCGTCCCCTGCATCGGCAGGTGGACTCTCAACCACTGCGCCACTAGGGAAGCCCGGAAACAAATTCTTTAAAAAGTCATTTTAAAAGAAATGCACATATGTTACCCCTCATGCTTTGGTGATGAAGTATCTCCAGGGGTGAACTGTGCGTTGCCCATTTCTGGCCTGCGTGCCCCACCCAGGGAGTGGCCCACAGGGGCTCGGCCTTGCAAGGGCTGGTGTGGTACAAAGGAAAGGAGGTGGGCTTCCAAGTCAGCCAGACTTCATTGTGAAACTTGAATCTGCAGCTTACAGCTGTGTGACCCAGGGCAAATTGCTTAACCTCTCGGAGACTCAGATATAGTGGGGCTAATCATCTTTGAAGGGCTTCTGTGAGGATTGGATGCCTTTAGAACGGTGCCTGATTCCTTCTTGAACTGTTCCTATTATTATGTTACTCTGCCTCGCAGTTTACTCAATATCCTTTCTTTTTTCTTTTTCCCATCGGCGCTCTCTGGCTCAGGCAGCCCTCCTCTCTCGTCTCCCTTTAGGACTCATTTGCACAGTGCTTTTTGTTTTTTCCTGAGTGCACAGTCTACAAGAACCTGTTCTAAAAGAATAGGAACCCGACACCCTTTGACCTTGGCTCTTGGGGAGGTAGCCTGAAACCCCCAGGTGGGACAGGGGCAGCGGCAGTGGTGGCTCAGAGCCTTTCCTCCCGCTCCCACCCCTTCCCTGTGGCATGGGACTGGAACTTGGTGACAAAAGTGATTGTGGGCTGAAACTTGGCCAAAGGGCCCCACTGAATTCTTCCTTTGTGACGGGAATGTAGCACAGCCTCGTTCCTGCGAATGGAGCTGGGGATCCCTTTCCCAATTATGCAGCTTGGCAGGAAGAGTTTGGGGCTCGGGGAGAATGGTCAAGAGCCTCTTTGTCACGGGGGCCGGTTGTGCTGCCAGACACCTCCGACTGCCGAGATCTCCTCCCCCTAAAGCTGGCCGGGCTGGGCGCTTCTGGAACTGTGCCTTCCGGGGCCACAGGGCAGAGCTCAAAGGCCACGTGAGGGTTTAGATCAGAGCCCAGGTTTCTAAACTGTGTTCCAGAGAATTGCTGGGATTCAGCGAGAAGCGGGTCAAGGGAAGGCTTGCCCATCAACACTGGGAACCCTGTGCTGTTTCAGCCAGAGCAGTGCTGTTTTCTATTGTTTGATTTTATTTAAATCATTGCCTTCATATTGTCTCTATGTCTATAGAGAGAGACTCTAATCCAAGTGTGGACTGGTGATAATGACCACCCCCAACACCCCACCCCCAGCTCAGCCTGGTGAGCACTCAGATGTCAGAGCTGTGACTACTCTCTCCAGGGCACAGCCCCTCCCCTGTCCCCAGGGAAATCCCTGGCTCTGGCTCTGGCTCTGCTTGGTCAAAGATGTACGGGAATAAAGACAGCAGCTGCCCAGGTTGGAGGAACAAAGCTCTGGGTGCTTACCTACATGCTGGGAAGACCAGGGACCAGCTGAAACCTCAAACCCCACCAGGGAATATTGATAGAGTCACCATCTCGTGTCAGAATGGAAGTCACATTTAACCTGGGTGCCTTTCCCATGTTGCCGGCAAATCATTTGCATACAGACAAGATTTGGGTATCCTGAAAATTAGCTCTATCTAATCCTCTCCTCCTTGGTGCCACCCTTGGACTAGGCATTTCCCCTAATTGATACGGGACATCAGTTAAACTTTTTAACTTGCTAGATAGTCATTCATTCATTCTGCATATAGTTATGAAGCACCTGGTATGGTCTTGGCACACTATGCTGGGTGCTGGGCATACAGAGGTGAACAAGGCAGATGAGAACTTACTTTCAGGGAGTTTACGCTCCAGTGGGGGAGACAAGGAAGCAATAGGAAAGCAAAACAAGACGATCATAGACTGCGTTGATGTCATTCATCCATGAGAAGGAATGCCATAGGGACTGAAGCATGGGGCTTGAGAGTAGCTGCGTGAGGGAGGGGACATTATTTATAGTGTGGCCAAGGAAATCCTTTCTGAGGACGTGGCATTTGAGCTGAGAGACAGAAGTAGTAAAGAAGTGGACAAACAAAAGAGACAGGTGGAAGAGTTTCGGGTATCTGGAACAGTAAGTGCAAAGGCCCTGGGGCAGGATATGCTTAGTGTGACTAGAAACAGACAGGAAGCCACAGAGGGTTGGTGAGCCAAGAGGTAAGATATGAGAGAGGCAGCAGCCCAGTCTAATCTGGTGGGATTTGAAGGCCACAGCAGAGGAGTTCAGATTTTATGCTAAGAGTTATGGAAAGACATTGACGGACTTTCAGAATCTCCTATTGCAAAATATTCCAGCCAGTCAAAAGAGTTTATATAAGATACATGTGACGTTTAAGAAATAACTTAATAAACATCCCTGTACCCTTCACTATTCCTCCCCAGCACCATTTCTCACTCCTCCAGGGAGATAACTGTTATCCAAAATTTTAGTTTATAATTTTGCCTTTCTTCCTGATAATTACAAAGATAAAGCAATACATTGCCTGGTTTTGAACTTCATATAAATATAGAATCACGCTGTGTGTGTTCTTCTGCAATTTGCTTTCCTGTTCAACCTCACATGTGTCAGAATGGGCCACGCTGGTGCATGTAGCTGCAGTTTATTCATTTTCTCTGCTGTGTAGTACTCCACTGGACTCTAACTGCATAGTCAGCTGCTGTCGTGGTTTATCCTTTCTCCTGGGACATGACATTATTCGATTTTCTAATGTTGAATCAACTCTACATTCTTGGGGTAAACCTTTTTGTAAAATGTTGGATTCCATTAGCTGATATTTTGTTTAGGATTTTTGTTTCTGTGCTAGCAGATCAAATGTTCATTTTCATTTCCTCTCCTGCCTTGTCGCTTTTGGGGTCAAGATTACAGATTCCTCATAAAATGACCTAGGGAGTGTTTCTCCTCAGGAGCACTTGTGTAAGATGGAGAAAACCATGGAAAGATTTTGTCAGTGTAGCCGCCGTATCATCATCCTTCTGCAGCCCCACTCTTGGTACAGAATCTTGAATTATTTTTGCATGTACCTTCCCTCCAAAAAGCAAACACGTGCCTCCCCCAGGGGTACCTCAAATTGACATGCTCACAGCCTACTTAGAAAGCTGCATTTCTGGTTTTTTACAGGTGGGTCCTTAACTCAAGATTTTAGCATGAAGAGTTGTTGTCAGGGCTGCCTGGAGGCTCCCTGGGTAACAACAGGTAGGTGCCTCTCTTAACTGGTTCACCGTTTTCTTGAAAACCCAGATACAGGATCACTCACTTATCCCTTAGGGCTGCCTTGAACCTGAGCCATGATGGATCCAACTCCTGGGTCCAGAGGTGAGTCCAGCTGAGCTGGGGTCCCCAGGCTGTTCACCAAGGCTCCTCTGTTTTAGGGACATCTTGGAAACTATGTGGTCCAAATCCTCTAAGCACAAAATTAGCTTCTTTCCATTATTTTTGGAAGGGAAAGAACACCATGCTAAATATAACGTGGGTCAACAAGCCAGAAACAAGATAAATAGCTGCCAGCTAGCTGCACCTCGGGGAACTGGGTCCCCACACCCACAGTGAACCGTCGAGATCCTGGTCTCCAGAGGCAGGGTGGAAACGACAAACAGTTTTATGCTACCATTGGGCCTGCCATGAACCCCCCCAAAAAAACACCTGCCGTGAACCCCCCCAAAAAACACCTTTATTTCATGTTCTTATTTGAAAAGCAACTGTGTTTTCCAATTCTTACCCTCCCAGAAAGAAAAAAAAGAAAAAAATCATTCTAATCCCAGCACACAGAAAAAATAACTATAAACATCATGGTTTGTATAATTTGAGTGTTTTGAAATTTAATATAATACATTCATTGGTGTCTCTCAACCTTTTCTTCCCCGACTATCGTTCCTTCCCGGAGGAGTCTTTTTAGACCTTCTTTTTGTAATGCTCTCCCAACCCCTGCCCCATGAAATTTTAATGCCGCCGACATGCTGGGTATCTGGAGGACCACAAACTATTGTAACAGGTAAGATTATTTTGCACCATCCCCAAGAGCCAATTGTTTCCTCCTTGTGGGTGATCTCACCCCATCGAGAATGGAGGCTTTAAATAATATTAAATAACAAACCTTTCTGTAAGAATTTACCGTGTGCTGGTCACATACTATTCTAGGTACTTTAGGTCCATTTACTTTTTTATTGATCATAACTCCCCTATGAGGTGCGTCCTAGAGAGCTTTTATCTCCATCTTACAGTTGTGGAAACTGAGGCACAGAGAGGTTAAGTAACTTGTCCAAGGTCACTCATCTGGGAAGGTACAGAGTGAGGATCAGAGTCCAGGCAGCCTCGTTCCAAAGCTCACACTTAACTACCAAGCTATGTTGCCTTGTGACAACACATTCTGATTGTAGAAAGTTCAAAATACAGAAATAGAGTAAAAGTTACACTTCCCAAGCCCCCTCCATCCCCAGAAGCAATCTTTGGCACAAGTTTGGAATGTGCCCCTTTTCTGGGATTTTACATATATGTTTGCCTACAGGAAAATATATTGTCTCTTTTTTATTTTAACATAAGTAGGATCGTTCAGCCCTTTCCCCTGTATACCCATGTATGGAGTTTTATTAAAATTAGAATCACACTGAACATACTCTTGTTTGACTTTAAAATGTATCATTAGCTGCTTTGAGACCATAATTAAATAAGTGCATGTACCATATTTTATTTAACCAAATCCAGATTATTGGCTATTTAAGTAGCTTCTAGTTTCTCGCTCCTATAAAGCTATGATGAATATCCTTGCCCTGTGCATAATTCTTAGAAGCGGGAATTAAATGGAGCCTAAGGGTATAAACATTTTTGAAACTTTTGATCCATGAATGCCATCCAGAAAAATTGCCATCCAGAAAAATTATATGAAATTGCCCATCCCGACACCCTCACCCACACTGAGTATTAATGCCTGTTTTCAGTCATTGACAATTTAACAGGCCAAAAATGTGTTAATTCTGACATGTTCATCTCTGCCCGTGTCTCTCATCGGGGACCTGTTTTACTCACGTGACAGCATAAGGCAAAGCTTGAATTGAGAATTAATGAGAAGAGGAAGCAGCGGGAGATAACATGGCCCCATCACTGGTTTAATAAACAGGCTGTCAGCCTCCTGGGAATGAAGCCTGCCTGTCCGGCCCTGAGCAGGTGCTCAGTAAATGGTTTCTTCATCTCTCCTGCTTCCAGCGAGAGGCCCGGGCTGCACCTCTCCACCGCGGAGCCCTCCAAGTCTGGCCTTGTCTCCAATCCATTTGGCAGGACCGATGCATTCCTAGGGCTGCCAAACCCCTCCTTCCCTTCGCTGGCTGTGAGTGATGTGAGCAACACACAGCCTTGTGTGTACCGTAGACTGTTTCCAGCTGGTCTCGCTGCAAATGTCTCCAGCAGGAATGGACAGTTGCTTAACAAGATCTGGGCAAGGAAATCCCAGGGTGAAGTGTAGCGGCACCTACAAAGGCCAGAGCTGCCCCTCTCACCGCCCGCGGTCCCAACCAGCCCTGGGGGAAAATCGGTAAGGATGGAGTCAGGGCTCCCTGTTCAGTGCTCTGTATGCATACGTGTGCATGGTCATATACCAGCACGCATGCATGGGTGTGCGTGTATGTATACACACGTGCCCAGTGCATTCAGGGGCAGATGCAGATCCTATTATGTAAAGTGGGGCTTCTCTCACAGAGACTTTCCATATGCCCTCCAGCCTGACTGGGCTTCCCTGGTGGCGCAGTGGTTGGGAGTCCGCCTGCCGATGCAGGGGACACGGGTTCGTGCCCCCGTCCGGGAAGATCCCACATGCCACGGAGCGGCTGGGCCCGTGAGCCATGGCCGCTGAGCCTGCGCGTCCGGAGCCTGTGCTCCGCAACGGGAGAGGCCGCAACAGTGAGAGGCCCGTGTACTGCAAAGAAAATAAAAAAATATAATAAAAATAAAAAAGACACCCAGCTGCCTAGTGCCGCAGTTCCTCTCTTCCCACTTTGTTATTCCCTGTAGACTGTTTTCCTGCTGACCTGGAAGCCCCCCTAATCCTTAACTTGTTCACCAGTGTTTCTCCAGCACCTAACACTGCTTAGCAGATGCACAAGAAATATTTGTTGAGTGGAAAAAAAAAAAAAAAAGAGAGGGAAGGAACTGACTTCACGCTGATAGAGGATGTTATCCCAATTATTTTTAGAGTATTTTTGAACAAAGTGGCCAGTTTCAGATGGAGCCCAGTGCTTGATGAGAAAATATCTCGGCAGCATCAGCTTTCACATGGCCTGGTTAGCCGTCCTTTCGCAAGGAGCGGAAAGAATGCAGAATGGCAAACAGGACCTTGCCCATTGAAACAGCTGTAAAGTTTTACTGTTCTGCAAAAGTTGCTTAGGCAGGAATAACGTATTTGAGGAGTAATTAGCCAGGAACCTTGCTCACTGGTCCCCCCGCCCCCTGAAAGTGTTCTACACTCAATTCTTCAAGTCACTGGCTGATCTGGCTCCCTCTCCCAGCCAGCAAATGGTTACGGACTCCCAGGACAGCTGACCGCTGCCTTTAGCACAAGGTCTCTGAGCTGCTTCACGGGAGAGGGTTTCTCATCCAGCTGGGCACAGAAGCTAAGATGAAGGATGCGCAGGCTTCTGCCCCTTTAAGAAAAGCAAAACTCCTTGTGGCTGAAAAGAAGTGTGTCTTGCAGGACAGCTTCATCTGGCCTCTGTTCATTTCATTCGTTTGATTCAGCAGACATGTTGGGGGGGCCCTGTTATGTCCCAGGAGCAGAGTGAAAAAGATGTGGTCACGGAAAGAGAGAGACTTGCCACGGTAGTTGCTGGTGGCTTGTGGGACACACAGAAGGGCAGCTGAGCCCTGGCGATCAGAGAAAGGCAGAAATGCTGGAGGGGGTTTGCAAAGGAGGGCGAGGAACGACGTGAGTGGGAGGCAGGGCCAGGTTGAGCCGGCCATGAGTATGATTCCAAGGAGCCTGGATTTTGTGCTGCAGGAAATAGGGAGCCATTGAGGGTGGTGAGGGTCCACAGTCGGCTGTCGGACCGGGTCATATCATTGACCGATGCTGGTCAGCCAGGCGATTCTGTCACAACCACTGATCATGGCTCAGGCATGCCATCATTCCCTCTCCTCGCCATACCCGGTAAGAGGTGAGATTTTATTGCACTTCATTAAATCCCACAAAACGTTTTGAACAACCTGCAGCTCTGACCTTTCCGGCCTCTTGCAGGGAAAGGTCTCACTTTTCCTTTTCGGGTGGGGGTAGGTGGACCACAGAAGGAACAGGAGCACGTAAGACCTCTGGAATGCATCAGAGGCGAGCCCAGCAGGAGCCTGTGACTCAGTCCCGCTTCTCCCCACCTTCCGGAGCACAGCCGCTGTGTTCACCAGAGCACTTGGAATCAGCACTGATTTTCCTCCTCTCTCTGCTTTTCTTACAGACCTCCCAGCCGCAGCTGTCCACATGGGATGCCTCACATTTGCTTGAAACCATCCCTTGAGAGTCTGGCTGCTATTTTTTTTAGCGTGGCGCTAGGGATTTAGTGCAAGACGTTTAAGAGGTTTTTGTTGTTGCTGCTGCTGCTGCTGCTGCTATTTATTTATTTATTTATTTTCTTTCTTTGAACCCGGGCCTTGCCCCGCTTCCCCTGCCATGATGGCCCAGTCCAAGGCCAACGGCTCGCACTATGCGCTGACTGCCATTGGCCTGGGGATGCTGGTCCTCGGGGTCATCATGGCCATGTGGAACCTGGTCCCCGGGTTCAGCGCTACCGAAAAGCCAACCGCTCAGGGGAACAAGACGGAGATAGGGAGCAGCATTCTCAAGAGCAAGACCTTCTCCGTAGCCTATGTGCTGGTCGGGGCCGGGGTGATGCTGCTGCTCCTCTCCATCTGCCTGAGTATCCGTGACAAGAGGAAGCAGCGGCACGCTGAGGAGCTAGCGCACATCCAGCACCCGGGGATCGAGCCTCACGCCCACGAGGAAGACAGGTGAGGCCTGGCCACCCGCCCTGGATGGGAGATGAGCACGCACAGCCACACGTGCTGGGCTCAACAATGACCAGAACATTTTAGTCGAGGAGGCTTTCTCCCATTAACGCTTCTGTGAAACAGTTTATCATTTTACAAATAACTTTGTCCTTCGATCCCAAAGCTTCACAAATAATGTGGCTTGAATGGATTACAGGTGTGTCAAGATTTTGACACGTCCAGGGGATCTGCATGGCCCCCGGGGTGGCCAGAGCCTGCACACAATGGAAGCTTGTCCATTTACCCCAATGGAAGCTTGTCCATTTACCCCAATGTCCTGTGTGTTTATGCTTTAAGTTGAAAAGGTTGGGAAGTAGTGTTCTCTTTGACCCCAAATGCCACGAACAGATTTAAAAGATAAGTGGTAAATTGGGGAACATATAATAAAGGTTGATATCCCTAGTATAAAAAGAATCCTGGGCTTCCCTGGTGGCGCAGTGGTTGAGAGTCTGCCTGCCTATGCAGGGGACATGGGTTCGTGCCCCGGTCCGGGAGGATCCCACATGCCGCGGCTCGGCTGGGCCCGTGAGCCATGGCCGCTGAGCCTGCGCGTCCAGACCCTGTGCTCCGCAACGGGAGAGGCCACAGCAGTGAGGGGCCCGCGTACCGCAAAAAAAAAAAAAAAAAGCCCTTACAAATGAATATGAAAGAGGAACACATCAGTAGAAAAATGGACAAAGGACACAAACAAGCATTTCATAGATATTCACTCTGTAGATGTTCAACCTCATTAGTCAGGAAATGCAAACAACCAAAAAAAGGCATCTTAATTCCTTGGCTTTCATGTTGGCCCAGATAGACTGCCCCCGGGGTTGGAGATTTGTAGGGAAGTAGGTTGCTGATCAGAGTGTTGATTGACATAACCTTACCGAAGGGGCGTTCACAGTAAGAGGCCATATTAAAGACGTGTGCGCCCATCAGTTCTCTTCCTAAGAGCTTATCTTTGGGAGACAATCACACAAGTGCAAAGGGTTTTGCGCTCATATGTTTATGAGAGCATTGCTGAGAATAGCAAAGACAGGTGACAACCTAAATATCCATCAGTCGAGCTGAAGTATGACATGCCCATTCAGTGGAGTTCTACACAGCCATCAGTGATCTATATTTGCTAACGGGGGTCCGTATCCACCACATTGAGAAAAGAAGGTTATATATAACACAGCATGGTAGGAAAGGTTTTCATCACATCAGATGTTGCGGCTATGGAATTAGAGAAAGATCTGGAAAAGTATATGACAGAATGTTAACAGTGACTGTCTCCGGGTGGAAGAATTTCGGATGGTTTTATCTTCTTCATTAGGTTTTCCTGTGTCGTTTGAATTTTCAGGAAGAATGTCTTATCTTTATAGTGGGATGGGAGTTGTTTCTATTTTGGAAAAATTAAACCGATCTTCTGAGAGTAAAAGATAATCAGGCATATTCTAGAAAACTTGGGAAATAGAGAAAAGAACAAAGAAGGAAATCAGTCACCCATCATTACCCACCCTGGCTATGAGCTCACAAGTTCATTCCTAAAGGAGACGAGAGGAAAGCCCAGGCAAACAGTGAGGTTTCTGATGTCGGCCATTATCCCCTATACAGGTTCAAGTGTAGGGTGCTGGAAAATGGCTATTGGCATTACTCCCTATAAACATGTAAAAACTGCCCTGACCTTTTGGTTTTCTCTTTCAACAGTCAAATTAGACTAAGGCTGAGGACCTGACCTATCCTTTGAGTCTCATGGTGAATGTGGAAGACAAAATTACAGAATAATTTGAGATACATGTAAATTTTACATTCCAGATATTCCTTCTCTACCCAGGGACAACCATTTTGCTTCAAATTTGCAGCTGTTTCATGTATGTTAATGTTGTCTTTGGTCAAAGGATGCCCAGCTGGGCATTGGAATAGCCCACCCAGCATGCTATTAAGTGTGAGGCTAAAAGGCAAGGGAGGTTAACTCCCAGATGATATGGTGTAGTAGTTGAGAATGTGGCATTCATTTCCTGCCCTGCCACTTCTTAAAGGTATGACCAAGTCACTTAACCTCAACGTATCCATTTCCCCATCTGTAAAATGGGTATACTAATAGAACCTAACCCATAGTGTCATTAGGAAGATGACATTGGTTCATATGTACTTGGGACAGTGCCTGGCTCATAGCCAACAGTTGAAGTGTTAGCTCTTATTACTTCTTGGACACATTTGTTGTTTACAAGGCTGGCATATGTGGTCCCAGTGGCAACATGGGATTTGGAGTCCATCTATTTGTGATTTTAAATGACTTGAGCACAGGCTAACACTCCCGTGTCTGTGCTTGGTGTGTTGCAGCCAAGAGGAGGAGGAGGCCTCCTCAAGGTACTACGTCCCCAGCTATGAGGAAGTGATGAGGACAAACTACTCGGAAGCGAGGGAACCGGACCAGAACCCCAGGATGAGCATCTCTCTCCCCTCCTACGAGTCCTTGACAGGGCTGGATGAGACAAGCCCCACCACAACCAGGGCTGATGTGGAGACCAGCCCAGGGAACCCCCCCGACAGGCAGAACTCCAAGTTGGCCAAACGCCTGAAGCCGCTGAAAGTTCGAAGGATAAAATCCGAAAAGCTTCACCTCAAAGACTTTAGGATCAACCTGCCAGACAAAAATGTGTCTCCTCCGTCCATCGAGCCTCTGACTCCCCCCCCACAGTATGATGAGGTCCAAGAGAAGGCCCCCAACTCCCGGCCCCCGGACTGACGACCCCTCCCGGGCGTGTTCCCTCCTGTCACTCAACCTCCACGCCAACAGATCCCCAATGAAGCCACTCAGCCACCGTTGAGAAGCGGAGGGGCCAGGTGTGTACTTAGCAATTTGGACGGGGCCGGGGGGGTGACGGGTTCTGGGATTCAGGAGCGACTCTGCAGCCCGCAGGACCTCACATAGTAGGTGCATCGGAAAGAGCTGCTGCTTCGGATCTCGTGATGCTATGACCCCATCAAGGGACGGCACCGGCATCTTCCCCCTTGTCCTTCCGCGACTCTGAATCGCCAGTGATGACACTCCTCGTTCCAATTAGGAAAGGGTACCTAGCGACTGGTTTAGATTGTGGTTTTGTTTTACTTCCACTAGGACTGTTTTGTTTCCAAGAGAAGACAAGTTATGCCTTCGCTTTTTCCCTGGTATCCCGAACTGTGGGTAGGAAAGATGACCCGCTTTATAGAAAGGACACGGGCCCATTTTGTGAATTAAGCCGAATGAGAGGCTGGATGATGACCCTGGGGTGAGACCCAGGTGGGGTTCTCAGAGCCCCTGATGCCGTCAGTTCTTTTGAGGGCCCAAAGCCTGAGGATGCATAAGATCCTAGTTTTAATTGGTAGACTTTACTAGTCTCTCCTGTGTAATGGCAGAAAAAGGAAAGCCGTCTGGGATGCTCTGTTCCTTCTAAAATGCCTTGCAACTGAGCTTTTTGTAATAAAATATTTTATATGTCACATATTTGGTGCTGAATTACTTTAGCAGTTCTTCCAATACTGACTTGCTTAGGGAGAAATCTCACCAATGAGAGTAATACTAGCTAATATATCCTGAACACTTAGTATATGCCAGGCGCTGTGCTACGCACCTCACATATTATCCCACTTTCAGCTGTACCCAAGCCAGGTATTACTTCCTGTGGATTAGTTCACGAAGAATCAGGTTAATTAAAGGGCCCCATGTCACACCGCTAGGAAATGACAGAGCTGGGATTTGAACCTAGGCCTCCAGGGCCTGAGTTCTTAAACACTCTAGTGTGCCACTCAGTGGAAAGGGCTTTTTCAGACTTTGAATGGGGACCTGTGCTTCCCAAGAGCTGAGACTGTCCCCGTCAACCCACATGCCCAACAGAAGGTTCTGGGTATTTAGACAGCAGCTCTCTGCCTGTCTAAACATCCTATGCAGCTCTTCTCCTGAGAACTGGCCCAGATGGGCTGTACGATCATGCAGAGTGAGTGTGTCCTCATGGAGAGGGCAGGGTGCCCACCTGCGGAGCCCAGGAGAGAAACTCAACAAACGAGAACACGCAGCGGATGGCAGACTGCTGAGGCTGGGCTGAATGAGAGGACCAGGGACGCCGGGGGTCAGGGTCTTGACTGTGGAGTGGGAGTCTGGGAAGACAAATCTGAGTCCAAAGTTCCCTTCCTGGGACTTCCCTGGTGGCCCGGTGGTTAAGACCCTGTGCTTCCAGTGCTGGGGGGCTCGGGTTCAGTCCCTGGTTGGGGAAGTTCCACATGCCATGAGGTGCGGCCCAGAAAAAAAAAAGTTCCCTTCCTGGTCCTGGCAAGCGTGGAGCGGGCTGCTGGGGGTCTGTGTAGCTAGGAGGGTGGTTAGAAGAGAGCACATTCTCAGGCCCTGATGTTTCCTAAAAGCTCCTGTGGGAGAGAAGGAGCGGCAGTTAGGAAGTCAAGCACCTTCTTATGTCAGAATTGGCAACCGTGCCTAAATTCCAACCTTTCATTTCCTTGTGTAAATCCATCTATAAAAAGGGAGCTGCAATACCGGAGCACCGGGTGACTGCTCGGTGGCCTGGGATACCCGGAGGCCTGGTCTGGTCCCAGCCCACCCCTGAGCTAGCCTGTGCCTCTCCATGTATCTCTGGGCTGGACTTGCGATTCATTTACTACTTTTTTAAATAAATTTTTTAAAATTTATTTTATTTACTTATTTATTTTTGGCTGTGTTGGGTCTTCATTGCTGCACGCGGACTTTCTCTAGCTGCGGCGAGCGGGGGCTACTCTTCGTTGCGGTGCACCGGCTTCTCCTTGCGGTGGCTTCTCTTGCTGAGGAGCTCGGGCTCTAGGTGCGTGGGCTTCAGTAGTTGTGGCGCACGGGCTTAGTTGCTCCACAGCGTGTGGCATCTTCCCGGACCAGGGCTTGAACCTGTGTCCCCTGCATTGGCAGGCGGATTCTTAACCACTGAGCCACCAGGGAAGTCCCTCATTTACTCTTAATGCTTCCCTCTGATGAGGACAAACAGGAGGAAGAAAGACAAGGGCTATAACAAGGTTCCAAATGAGCTGAGAAATGACCTTCTAAAAGGGCTCTCCATCTGGCCTCTGGTAGATGTCTGTCAGGGTGTCTGCCCAGCCTAGACCTTCCTCAGGAGAGAAAGAAGTTTAGGGCTTGCAGTGGGCTGACTGGTGGCCCCAAAGATCTCAGGCTGTAATCCTTGGGACCTGAGAATGTTACCTTACAAGGTGAAGTTTTGCTGATATGAGTAAGGATTTTGAGTTGAGACTATCCCCGCCCTAAATGCCATCTGTAAGTGTACTTATAAGTGAGAGACAGGAGGAGATTATATACATAGAAGAGGCGGAGGCAGTGACCACAGAGGCAGGACTAGAGTGATGCACCTACAACTCAAGGGATGCCAGCAGCTTCTGTGGTTAGAGTCTTTTGAACTCCTTGGCTTTTCAGCTCCTAGGCTGTAAGATTTGAATCAGCAAATGCCCCAGGGAGAAAAGCTGCACCAAATGTCAAGCTTGCGTCTGTGTTTCCCTTCTCTCCAGAACTTGGCCCACATGTCTTGGTGTCTAACATTCAGATGCCAGCGAACAGATGTTTTCTTACTTTATGCAGGTTTTCTAAAATTTCTTTAAACTTCACCTGATCTTATGTTATTATTGAACGATCATCTCAATTACCCCTAGGAAGAAAATTTACAATTTTTAGAGAAAAGGGAACCCTGGTACACTGTTGGTAGGAATGTAAACTGGCGCAAGCACTGTGGAAAACAGTATGGAGGGTTCTCAAAAAACTAAAAATAGAACTACCATATGACCTCGCAACTCCACTCCTGGGTATAAATCCAAAAAAAACAAAAACACGTGTTTTCAAAAACATGTATTTGAAAAGATACATGCACCCCAGTGTTCGGAGCATCATTATTTACAATTACCAAGATATGGAAGCAACCTAAGTGTCATCAAGAGATGAATGGATAAAGAAGATGTGGTACATATAACCAATGGCATACTACTCAGCCTTAAAAAAGAACGAGGGCTTCCCTCGTGGCGCAGTGGTTGAGAGTCCGCCTGCTGATGCAGGGGACGCGGGTTCGTGCCCCGGCCCAGGAAGATCCCACATGCCGCGGAGCGGCTGGGCCCATGAGCCATGGCCGCTGAGCCTGCGCTCCGCAACGGGAGAGGCCACAACAGTGAGAGGCCCGCGTACCGCAAAAAAAAAAAAAAAAAAAAAGTATTTCCTACATAGCG
>RJWK010056546.1:0-14395 GCA_004363435.1 Platanista minor
TTTTTTTTTTGCGGTACGCGGGCCTCTCACTGTTGTGGCCTCTCCCGTTGTGGAGCACATGCTCCGGACGCGCAGGCTCAGCGGCCATGGCTTACGGGCCCAGCCGCTCCGCAGCATGTGGGATCTTCCCGGACCGGGGCATGAACCCGTGTCCCCTGCATCGGCAGGCGGACTCTCAACCACTGTGCCACCAGGAAAGCCTCTATCCGCATGTTATAGATGAGGAAATTGAAGTTCAGAAAGGTTAAGTGCTTGTCGATCACCACAAAATTAGAAAAATTTCTGTCTTTCAATTATATATTTTCTGAATAGCAACCAGGAGATGAATTTTCCTGCTCTTCCTGTTGCCCAGAGAGGGGGATCACTGGGGTTTGTGGGGACCATGAAGAGTGAGGTGTAGAATCCCTCGTCCTTGTGTCTCAGCCACTTCTGAGCATATCCAGTCGTGGACCCCAGACGACAATTTGTGGATGCCAGAAACGGTCACTTGCATGAAGGAGACAACTTTCTAGTTTGGAGTTCAGTTCCTTCTGCTTTTGGAATTCAATTCTTCTTTGGGGTTCAAGGCTACCAGTTCTCAAGATGGAGAGAACAAACAGGATGCAAAGAGAGCTGGGGATTGGGCCTGACCCTTTCATATGTGGAATCTTCCTTTACTGGGAAGTGAGAGAAAACTTTGGAACAGAGGTAAAAGTATTACAAAAAAAAAGAGCATGGATGTTAAAAATATTAGAAATGATAGCATGAGAGTAAATTTGTGAAAAACTAATTTCAATAAACATCTTAGAAGGAAAAATTAAAGGGGAAGCTCTTTCCAAGTTAAATTTTTGTTTATGAGTAATTCTGATTTTAAATAGATTCCCTAGTGAAAAGTTTTGGGTTTGAGATTCTGGAATTTGTGCAAATATAATGAGAACTAATTGGGATAAAAATATGTCTTGAGGTCTAAAAGTTTATTTAAATGGTGATGTAAGGATATCACTGTTTAATAAAACAGGTAAAGAATTTTACCCAACATTTATTTATGAAATGGGTGTGTGGCTGTGGCCTGCAGGGCAAGAGTTTGGGTGACAAGATAAAAAGTTAAGGAGCTATACCTTTCCTTATTGTGGGATTATCCACAATTTTAAGAATTCTGATGTGCAGAATTAAATGTTAATACTAATAGAATAGGGTCTCTTTCTAAATTCCCAATTTCCATGTTTCAGACCTAAATTTGCTCTTAGAAAGATAATTTCATAGCACTGGGAATAAAAGAGATGGGAAGAAGAAATTCTTACATGGCAATATGCCCAGAATAGTGGTTATCTACAAATTCTCCAAGAAAAACTTTTTAAGGAAAATTCTTCCTTCGTTCCTTCCTCCCTTCCTTCCTTCCTTCGTTCCTTCGTTCCTTCCTTTCTTCTTTCTTCCTTTCTTATTGTTATTTAAGATTTTTGTCTTGATACTATTATTTCTCAATGGAGAAGAAGACTGGAAAATAATCACTTTTTATTAAAAGATGCTTTTATAAAGTTTATAGTTAGATTGTAAATGTTTTGTATTTGCAGATTTTTGGATAACAAACATTACTGAAAGAATAAAGAAGAGACAATATAGATATACTGTGTGATAGAACTTTCAAACCTAGTTTTTCTTAATTGGCAATTTCATATCAGATGTTCCAAATTAGAATTGAAAAAAATATTTTTGGTAAACTAAAGTTTTTTGGGGAAAGTATTTTTTTTTTAACATCTTTATTGGAGTATAATTGCTTTACAGTGGTGGGTTATTTTCTGCTGTATAACAAAGTGAATCAGCTATATGTATACATATACCCCTATATCTCCTCCCTCTTGTGTTTCCCTCCCACCCTCCCTATCCCACCTCTGTAGGTGGTCACAAAGCACCGAGCTGATCTCCCTGTGCTATGCAGCTGCTTCCCACTAGCTAACTATTTTACATTTGGTAGTGTATATATGTCCATGCCACTCTCTCACTTTGTCTCAGCTTACCCATCCCCCTCCCTGTGTCCTCAAGCCCATTCTCTACATCTGCGTCTTTATTCCTGTCTTGCCCCTAGGTTCTTCAGAACCATTTTGTTCTTCTTGTAGATTCCATATATATGTGTTAACGTACGGTATTTGTTTTTCTTTTCTTTTTTTTTTTTTTTCAGTACGCGGGCCTCTCACTGTTGTGGCCTCTCCCGTTGCGGAGCACAGGCTCCGGACGCGCAGGCTCAGCGGCCATGGCTCACGGGCCTAGTGGCTCCGCGGCATGTGGTATCTTCCTGGACCGGGCACGAACCCATGTCCCCTGCATCGGCAGGCAGACTCTCAACCACTGTGCCACCAGGGAAGCCCCTATTCTTTTTAATAACTGCTTTCACTTTGCAATTACCATTGTATGCAACTTGGGAGTTCAAACCTGCTATATTTAAATTCAGTAAAAATTTGGGTATTTGCACTAAAACTTTCTTTGTTTCTAGTCTCTGTGCTTGGTTTAACATGATGATGTATGGGAGATGACTCAGAATTACTTATAATACTATGGAGTGGGGGACAGAGAGACAAAAATTACTTAAACGTAATGTGAATATGTAATTGTAATTGGAAGGTACTTTTATTTAACTGTGAGTGTGTACTGTATCTGCTAAGTCACTGCTTCTGAAAACAGTCAAGCTTTTGAAAATTAATGGACTTTTATAAACTGTCCTAAGTAAGCATTTTGGTAAAATTTAAAAATTTGTAATAGTTGGCAATGTCTATTGATTTTTGAATGTTAATTCAATTCTATATTCTGACATTTTAAATTGGTTTCGGAAATTTCAATGTGCTGCATAGTTGAGATAAAAGGTATTAATTTTCACTCTAGGGCATGGATTCACAGTGGAAGGACAGAACTAAATCCTTCACGCAGAAAATTGTATTGGAACATAGCCATAGCCGTTTCCTTACACATTGTCTATGGCGGTTTTAGGGCTACAAGGACAGAGTTGAATAGTTGCATCATAGGCTGACAGTATGGCCTGAAAAATCTAAAATAGTATCATCTGGCCCTGTAGAGGAAATGTTTGTCAAACCATGCCCTAAATCTCACGAAAAGCTGGAACTGAGCTTTATAATTGTCTATGACAAAGAATGGTTGAGAACACCAGGGAAAGGAAGAAAACAAACAAACAAAATCTGGAATCAGATTTTGAGCCATGGGAATAAAAATAATGAACATTCAGAATAGACCCAAGAGCAGGCATTTGTCTACATTTTAAGATCAACCATGTCATTTACTAAATGCACGCTACTATATTTGTAATTCTAACTGACTGATGCCTTTAAGTTTTCTGGTCCTTTGGGGAAGGGATGGTGGCCAGACTTGCTTTTGCCTCTTCAGATAGTGGGTGATAGCCTTGGATGACAGGTGATTACATGGACCTGCACAGTTTGAAGCCAGTTCCAACATGGATCCGTGTCTAGATATATTTTTTGTGTATATGACAAAACACATTTCACTTAAAAGGAGAACATCAGCAGAATGTCTGCTAAAATAGCTACAGGCTAATAGGAAAATAAGAATCACAGTGCAAAAATTTAAAAGTTGGTTGAGAGTGGGGAAAATACATTCTTTACTGAAGTGGTCTAAAATTCAGGCTTCAATGTTACTCATCAAACAGTGAGCTAAGTGCCTTGTATGTAGTAAATGCTCAGTGCTTGGCCCTTTTAAAAAGGAATACAGAATATGTTGCCCTTTTAATATGTCCTGTAGCTTGCCCTGGATTTGAGGATGAACAGAGATGGCACGAAAAATGATAAAGCAATAAATCATAAAGCTCCTTTTTTGTTTTTGCGGTACGCGGGCCTCTCACTGTTGTGGCCTCTCCCGTTGTGAGGCACAGGCTCTGGACGCACAGGCTCAGCGGCCATGGCTCAAGGGCCCAGCCGCTCCGCGGCATGTGGGATCTTCCTGGACTGGGGCACGAACCCGCGTCCCCTGCATCGGCAGGCGGACTCTCAACCACTGCGCCACCAGGGAAGCCCCAAAGTTCCTTTATTGTCACAGCTCGTTCATGTTCAGAAGGCAATCTTCAGTACATGTCAATTTCCCCACTTGGGATGGAAACTGGAGAAACTGTGAGAGAAGAAACTGAATAGGAATAGAAATGTTTTTGCCTCTCTTTCATTTTCCTTACTTTGACATTTCTGCGGTCCATATGTTAATTGGAGATCTTAATAGTTCTAGCTGTAAGTTGGTATCTAATGCAAAGAGAAAAAAAAAAAAAAACACTGGTCTGTATCTCAGCGGAATCCAAAGTAAACATAATCTTTTTTTTTTTTTTTTTAATGTTCAAAGCATTTTAGGTTCTTTTCACTCCCTCCACGTGTTACCTGTCTTCTTTTCATGCATTCCTTTTCATGCACTCACCAACTCTCCTCTGCATTGTTCTCTTTTAGTGTCTAAAATGCCAGCATATGTGAGAAAAGCTAAAACTGTTAGAAAAATCTCTACCTTAGAAAGTTCATCAACATACAATTTAACATCTTAATGATGAGTGAGAGCAGAAAGTTCCTGGTTATTATAAAAGAAGAATTATAAGGCAGCAGGTCATTTTCTTAGTTATTGGTGGATGTTTTTCCTTCAGTAACAAGATTTAACTATTTATTGTACCACTTCAGGAAAACACTTGACTGGTGACTGGAAATGGGGAAAAGAATGCCATGTTCTATTCCAGAAGCATTTAACTTTGGGGCTAATTTTCATGGTAGAGTCAAGACAATATGCATTGCTTATGGAAACATGAGATGCATCCTTCTCTGCAGTGTTTAGAAGACTGAGAAACAATTGTCCATGAACAAGCCCAGGTAGTGCCCCAGGAAGGAAGCTCTTGCTTATTTTGTTCACACAGTGTGTCTTGCATACATGTCCCTCTTAACCTTCCCAGATGTGCTCCTTGGGACTGAATGGAAACCACAGTCCATGTGCCACTTGAGTTCAATTTAGTAGCTTCTCTCTATTTCTCCTTGGACTTCTTTATCAAATTTTTACCCTATATACATCTTTTCGGTGACTGGACACCTACTAGTTTACTCTTCTTGATCTTTTAAGCTTTTCTCCGCTTTTCTCCAGTCAGTTCACACCTTCCTCCTGCCACCCCTGGCAGCTCTACGACCAGCATCCATCATTTTTCTGAGCCTCCACTCGACTTTCCCTATGTTATATACTTTTCTTCTAAAATAGCTTCCATAATAACATGGAGGGCCAGATATGGGGCAGGTGGTCTGCACTTGAATCCTAATTTTCTGAGTGACCTTGGACAAGTTATTTAACAGCTCTGTGCTTAACTTCCTCTTCTGTAAAATGGGAATGACAGTAGCACTTTTCTCATGGGATATTTATGATGACTAAATGAGATAATACAGGCAAAACATTTGGAATAGTGCTGGAGATATAGTGAGTACTAAAGAACATTTTTATTTTTAACTATTTTCAGGATTGAGTATAACTGACAAATAAAATTGTAATATATTTAAAGAGTACAATGTGATGGTTCAGTATACATACACATTTTGAAGGAATTCCCACCATTACGTTAATCAACACATTCATCTCCTTACTTATAAACATGTTTTTTCTTTTTTGGTAAGAACATTTTAGTTCTAATGTCTTAGCAAATTTAAATTATACAATATAGTATTATCATCTATAGTCACCATACCATGCATGAGATCCTCAGACCTTACTCAGCTTATAACTGAAAGTTTATATCTTTTAACTGGCCTCCTCCATCTTCCCCCCACTTCCCAGGTCCTACCAACCACCATTCTACTCTCTGTTTATATGAGTTTGACTTTTTTCCCCCAACAACTCCACATATAAATGATACCTTGAAGTATTTGTTTTTCTGCTTCTGTCTGGCTTGTTTCACTTAGCATAATGCTCTCCAGCCTCACCTATGTTGTAGCAAATTGCAGGATTTCCTTTTTTAAAAGAGCTGAATGATATCCCATTGTGTGTGTGTGTGTACATTTTCTTGATCCATTCATTGGTCGACCCAGTTTGTTTTCAGATTTGGGTTATTGTGACTAACGCTGCAATGAACATGGGAGTATAAATATCTCTTTGAGATATTGATTTTGTAAACTCTGGTTACCTGCCTAGAAGTTGTATTGGTGGATCATATGTTAGTTCTAGTTTCTTGGGGAAACTCCATACTATTTTCCATAGTTGCTGCACCAATTTGCATTCCCACCAATAGCGCACAAGTGTTCCCTTTTCTCCATATCCTTGCCAACACGTATCTCTTGTCATTTTGATAATAGCCATCCTAATAATTGTGAAGTGATACCTCAATGTGGTTTTGATTTGCATTTCTCTGATAACTAGTGATGCTGAACATCTTTTCTTGTATATGTTGACCATTTGTCTGTCTTCTTTGGAAAAATGTCTATTCAGCTTCTCTGTGTATTTTAAAAATTGGGTTAGTTGTTTTTTTGCTATTGAGTTGTATGAGTCCTTGTACATTAAGGATATTAACCTCTTATTGAATATGTGGTCTGCAAATATTTTCTTCCATTCAGTAGGTTGCCTTTTCATTTTTCGCTGGTTTCTGTTGCTTTGCAGAATCTTTTTGGTTTGAAGCAGTCTCATTTGTTTATTTTTGCTTGTTGCCTCTGCTTTTAGTGTCCAATCTGAAAAATTATTTCCAATACCAATGTCAAGGAATTTAACCTCATGTTTTCTTTTAGGAGTTTATGGTTCCAGGTTTTATAGTCAAGTCTTTAATCCATTTTTGAGTTGATCTTTGTGTATGGTGTAAGACACAGGTCCAGTTTCATTCTTTTGCATGTGGCTGTTCAGTTTTCCCAACACCATTCATAGAAGAAACTATCCTTTCCTCATTGTGAATTTTGGTTACTTTGGAAAAAATTAACTGAACAACATGCATGGGTTTATTTCTGGGCTCTTTATTCTGTTCTATTAGCATATGTTACTGTTTTTGTGCCAGTACTATACTGTTTTGATTACTATCAGTTTTGCAATATAGTTTGACATCCAGAAGTGTGAGGCCTCCAGCTTTGCTCTTCTTTCTTAAGATTTGTTTGACTACTTGGTGTCTTTTGTAGTTTCATACAAATTTTAGGACAGTTTTTTCTATTTCTGTGAAAAATGCCTTTGGAATTTTGATTGCGTTGAATCTGTAGATTGCTTTGGTTTGTATGGACATTTTAACAATATTAATTCTAATCCATGAACACAGGATGTCTTCCCATTTATTTGTGTTTTCTTCAACTTCTTTCATCAAGTTTTTAATAGATTTCAGTGTACAAATCTTTTATCTCCTAGGCTAAATTTATTCCTAGGTATTTTATTCTTTAGATGCTATAGAATATCTTTCTTATAGTTCATTGTTATTGTATAGAAATGCAACCGATTTTTGTATATTGATTTTGCATGCTACAACTTTACCAAATTCATTGATTAATTCTAACAGTTTTGGGGTGGAATCTTCATGGTTTTCTATATATAATGTCATGCCATCTGCAAATAGAAACACTTTTACTTCTTTTTTTCCATTTTAGTTGTCATTTATTCTTTTTTCTGGTCTAATTGCTTTGTCTAGGACTTCAAATACTATTTTGAATAAAAGTGGTTAGAGTGAGCATCCTTGTCTTTTTCCTGATCTTAAACATAAAGCTTTTTTTTTTTTGCACTGATGTTGTGTATTAAACACTCCTCCTCACTCTCAGGATATGTTTACATTGCTATAAATAGTGCAATTTTAGCAGTGGGAAAAAAGAAGAAACAAAAGAAGTACCCACCTCCCTCTCATATATGTTTTATCCATGTGCTTCCTTCCTAGGTTCGACTGATCTCGACAGATGCTGAATGAGAGACAGGATGGGGGAAGGGATCTGCACATGGTCACTTGCCTTTGGATTTTGGAGGTCCTGGAGAGTTCAGCAAACACCACCCTCATGCTTCTATAGTAGACACTGGAGAATGAAGGGCTAGCTATTGGGCCTGTTCTTGCTCTAAGGCAATATCCTAGAAAGTTAGGGTCTGACAAGTGAGAAGCATGGTCATGGAGCTGCAACCGGTGATTGACTTTTTCAGCTGACATTCAGCCACCTGTAAACCTCCCTTCAGCCTCCACTGCTAAGGCTGTGCCCTCATCCTAACTGGCAAGAAGGTAAGGGAGGGGTGAACAACAGAACTTGTGCAGAGGTGCTGCCCTTGCAGCCCCTTCCTTCCCTCACTTTGTCTACTCCTGGATGCAGCAGCCCTTGTGTGGACCAGCCATGTATGAGGCACAGACATCAGGCACACAGACCCTCTCTCAAGTCTTTTTCAGCACCCCCAGTTCCCCCACTCTGTGCTCTCACTTCATGGCCACTGAGAAACACACTATCCAAATAATAACATCTAGTTTATCTTGAGCCTTCACTCCTGTATTGGGTGCATAATAGTGTTCCCACAAAAGACCTTCTTATCACTTATGAATATGAGTTGGTCAGGTGAGGAGAATGGGTGTCTTTTCCAGGAATCTAGGTCAAAGGCCAGATCTTTCACCAGCTTTACCACCAGAAACCCTAAATACTGTCTGAACACTCATTCTGCAGAGTTCAGCTTGGAAACATGCAATCACAACTCTTCAGTGACATTCAACTAAAAGGCAGCATCTTAATTAGGCAGTTGTGCTCCAAGGAAATGAGCAAAACAGAGTCATGAACAAAAGGAAAAGAGAGAGAAGACACTGAAAGGAACAAGCCAAAGGACAGGGCAGGGAGACAGAGACAGAAAAGCTGGGCCAAAACAGAAAACATCAAGTGGCCTCAATGGCTCAGGCCAGTGCTCCTTTTCACCATTGCATATGATTTTAGCTGTGGGCTTGTCATACATGACCTTTATGATGTTGAAGTATGCTCCTTCTATACCCAGTTTCTTTATAGTTCTGATCATGAAAAGACTTTGGATTTTCTCAATGGCTTTTCCTGCATCTATTGAGATGATCATGATTGTTATACTTCATAATCTGCAGATATTGAACCATCATTTCACTCCTGGAATAAAACCCACTTGTCATGGTATATGATCATTTTAATGTGATACTAAATTCAGTTTGATAATATTTTGTTGAGGATTTTTGTATTTATGCTTATCAGAGTTATTGGCCTGTAATTTTCTTTTCATGTAGCATCCTTATCTGGTTTTGGTATCAGGATAATGCTGGCCTTATAAAATGAGTTGGAAGAGTTTTCTCTTTTAATTGATTTCTAGTTTCATATTAAAATGGTCAGAAAAGATTGATATAATTTCCATATTGTTAAATTTATTAAGATATGTTTCGTAGCCAACATAAGATCTATCTTGGTGAATGTTCCATGTGCATTTGAAAAAAATGTGTATTCTGCTGCTACTGGATGGATGTTCTGTGTATGTCTGTTAGGTTCATCTGATCTAGTGTGCAGTTTAAGTCCATTGTTTTCTTATTAATTTTTTGTCTGTATCATCTATTCATTTTTTTAGGGGGGGGTACGTGGGCCTCCCACAGCTGTGGCCTCTCCCGTCGCGGAGCAAAGGTTCCGGACACGCAGGCCCAGCAGTCATGGCTCATGGGCCCAGCTGCTTCATGGCATGTGGGATCTTCCTGGACTGGGGCACGAACCCGTGTCCCCTGCATCGGCAGGCGGACTCGCAACCACTGCGCCACCAGGGAAGCCCCATCTATTTATTTTTGAAAGCAGGTTATTGAAGTTGCCTACAATTATTATTGCTATTTTCCCCTTTATATCTATTAATAATTGATTAAATATTAAGATATTCCAATGATGGGTGTATAATTATTTACAATTGTTATACCCTCTTGATGAATTGACAACCTTATCATTGTATAATGACCCTCTTTGTCTCTTGCTAAAATTTTTGACTTAAACTCTATTTTGTCTGTTATAAGCATAGTTAGCTCTACTGTCTTTTGGTTTCCATTTGTGTAAAATATCTTTTTTCGGGCTTCCCTGGTGGTGCAGTGGTTGAGAGTCTGCCTGCTGATGCAGGGGACATGGGTTTGTGCCCCAGTCCGGGACGATCCCACATGCCGCAGAGCAGCTGGGCCCTTGAGCCATGGCCACTGAGCCTGTGCGTCTGGAGCCTGTGATCCACAATGGGAGAGGCCACAACAGTAAGAGGCCCGCGTACCAAACACACACACACACACACACACAAAATATATATATATATATATATATATATATATATATATATATACACACATATAATCTTTTTTCATCCATTCATTTTCAGTCTACTCATGTCTTTAATGCTGAAGTGAGTCTATTATAGGCAGCATATAATTGAGTCTTGTTTTATGTTATCCATTTAGTAACTCTGTGTTTTGGTTATAAAATTTAGTCCATTTACATTTAAAGTAATTATTGAAAGGTATAGACTTATTATGGGTGTTCTGATAGTTGTTTTCTGGTTGTTTTGTAGTACCTTTGTCCCTTTTTTAATTGTCTTTATTTTTCATTTAAGGATTTTCTGTTATGGTATATTTTGATTCCTTTTAAAAAAATATTTAGTATATCTATGAAAGGGTTCTTTCTTTTTTTGTGTGTGCCAAAAGTGTTTACCATGTGGCTTACATAATACATCTTACAGTTATAACAGCCTATTTAAAAGTGATAAAAACTTAACTTTGAATGCTTACAGAAGCTCTGTAATTTCACACTTTCCCCACATTTTATGTTTTTGTTGTTACAATTTACATATTCTTATATTGTTTAACAAATGATTGTAGTTTGTAATATCTATATCTTTTAACATTTATAATAAAGTTATAAGTGATTTATCCATCACTTTTACAATATTAGATTACAATATTTTACAATATTATAGATTCAATGATATATTTACCTTTACCAATGAGTTTATACTTTCATATTTTTTTGTTTGTTTTTTTTTAAGCAGAGGTATTCTTAGAAGCCCATATGATTTAAATTTATTTATTTATTTATTTTTGGCTGTGTTGGGTCTTCATTTCTGTATGAGGGCTTTCTCTAGTTAGGGCGAGCGGGGGCCACTCTTCATCATGGTGCACGGGCCTCTCACTATCATGGACTCTCTTGTTGTGGAGCACAAGCTCCAGACACGCAGGCTAAGTAATTGTGGATCCTGGGCCCAGTTGCTCCGCGGCATGTGGGATCTTTCCAGACCAGGGCTCAAACCCTGGCCCCTGCTTTGGCAGGCAGATTCTCAATCACTGCGCCACCAGGGAAGCCCCCCTTCATATGTTTTTATGTTGTTAACCATTATCCTTTCATTTCAACTTGAGGAACTATATTTAACACTTCTTATAAGCCTGGTCTAAACGTGACAAACCCCTTAAGCTTTTGTTTATAAAGAAAACTATTGGCAACAGGGGTGCGGAGGGCAAAGCGGGAAGATTCCCGCACAGAGGATCGGTGCTGACCAGCACTCAGCAGCCCGAGAGACTTGTCTGCTCACCCGCCTGGGTGGGCGGGGCTGGGAGCTGAGGCTCGGGCTTCGGTCGGAGCGCAGGGAGAGGACTGGGGTTGGCGGCGTGAACACAGCCTGCAGGGGGCTAGTGCACCACGGCTGGCCGGCAGGGAGTCCAGGAAAAAGTCTGGACCTGCTGAAGAGTCACGAGACTTTTTCTTCCCTCTTTGTTTCCTTGTGTGCGAGGAGAGGGGATTAAGAGCGCCACTTAAGGGAGCTCCAGAGACAGGTGCGAGCTGCAGCTAACAGCGCGGACCCCAGAGACGGGCCTGAGAAGCTAAGGCAGCTGCTGCCGCCAACAAGAAGCCTGTGTGTGAGGACAGGTCACTATCGACACCTCCCTTCCGGGGAGGCTGTGCAGCCCGCCACTCCCAGTGTCCTGGGATCCAGGGACAACTTCCCCGGGAGAAAACAGGATGCTCCTCAGGCTGGTGCAACATCCTGCAGGCCTCTGCCACCACAGGCTCGCCCTGCATACTGTGCCCCTCCCTCCCCCTAGCCTGAGTGAGCCAGAGCCCATGAGTCAGCTGCTCCTCTAACCCCATCCTGTCTGAGCTAAGAACAGATGCCCTCCAGTGACCTACACACAGAGGTGGGGCCAAATTCAAAGCGGAGCCCCAGGAGCTGTGCAAACAAAGAAGAGAAAGGGAAATCTCTCCCAGCAGCCTCAGGAGCAGCGAATTAAATCCCCACAATCAACTTGATATACCCTGCATCTGTGGAATACATGAATAGACAACGAATCATCCCAAACTGAGAAGGTGGACTTTGAGAGCAAGATTTATTATTTTTTCCCCTTTTGCTCTTTTTGTGAGTGTGTATGTGTATTCTTCTGTGTGAGATTTTGTCTGTATAGCTTTACTTTCACCATTTATCCTAGGGTTCTATCTGTCCGTATTTTTTTTAACTTAAAAAAAATTTTTTTATCTTAATAATTATTTTCTATTTTAATTATTTTATCATACTTTATTCTATTTTAACCTCTTTCTTTCTTTCTGCCTTTCTTTCCTCCTCCCTTCCTCTCTTGCCTCGATCCCTCCCTCCTTCCTTCCTTTCTTTCTTTCCTTCCTTCCTTCTTTCTTTCCTTCCTTCCTTCTTTCTTTCTTTCTTTCTTTCTTTCCTTTCTTTCTTCCTTCCTTCCTTCTTTTTCTTTCTTTCTTTCTTCCCCTTTCTTTCTTTCTTTCTTTCTCTCTTCCTTCCTTCCTTCCTTCCTTCCTTTCTTTCTTTCTTTCATTCTTCCTTCCTTTCTTTATTCTATCATTCCTTCCTTCCTTCTATCCTTCCTTCCTTCCTTCTTTCCTTCTTTCTTTCTTCCTTCCTTCCTTCCTTCCTTTCTCTCTCTCTTTCTTTCTTTCTTCCTTCATTCATTTCTTTCTTCTATCTTTCCTTCCTTCTTTATTTCTTTCCTTCCTTCCTTCTTTCTTTCTTCCATCCTTCCTTCCTTCCTTCCTTTCTCTCTCTCTCCTTCTTTCTTTCTTTCTTTCTTTCTCTTTCTTTCTTTCTTTCTTTCTTTCTTTCTTTCTTTCTTTCTTTCTTTCTTTCTTTCTTTCTTTCTTTCTTTCTTTCTTTCTTTCTTTCTTTCTTTCTTTCTCTTTTTCTCCCTTTTATTCTGAGCCGTGTGGATGAAAGGCTCTTCGTGCTGCAGCCAAGAGTCAGTGCTGTACCTCTGAGGTGGGAGACACTACTTCAGGACACTGGTCCACAAGAGACCTCCCAACTCCACATACTATCAAATGGCGAAAATCTCCCATAGGTGTCCATCTCAACACCAGCACCAAGCTTCATTCAAGGACCAGTAAGCTACAGTGCTGGACACCCTATGCCAAACAAATAGCAAGACAGGAACACAACCCCACCCATCAGCAGAGAGGCTGCCTAAAATCATAAAAAGTCCACAGACACCCCAAAATACACCAACTGACATGGACCTGCCTACCAGAAAGACAAGATCAAGCCTCATCCACCAGAACACAGGCAATAGTAAACAATGGGAACTACAAACCTGAAGCCTGCAAAAAGGAGACCCCAAACACAGTAAGATAAGCAAAATGAGAAGACTGAAAAACACTCAGCAGATGAAGGAGCAAGATAAAAACCCACCAGACCTAACAAATGAAGAGGAAATAGGCAGTCTATCTGAAAAAGAATTCAGAATAATGATAGTAAACATGATCCAAAACCTTGGAAATAGAATTAACAAAGACCTAGAAGAACTAAAGATGAAACAAGCAACAATGGACAACACAATAAATGAAATTAAAAATACTCTAGAGGGGATCAATAGCATAATAACTGAGCCAGATGAACGGATAAGTGATCTGGAAGATAATATAGTGGAAATAACTACTGCAGAGCAGAATAAAGAAAAACGAATGAAAAGAACGGAGGACAGGCTCAGACACCTGTGGGACAACATTAAACGCACCAACATTCAAATTATAGGGGTTCCAGAAGAAGAAGAGAAAAAGAAAGGGACTGAGAAAATATTTGAAGAGATTATAGTTGAAAACTTCCTTAATATGGGAAAGGAAATAGTTAATCAAGTCCAGGAAGCACAGAGAGTCCCATACAGGATAAATCCAAGGAGAAACACACCAAGAGTCATATGAATCAAACTATCAAATATTAAAAAAATGCCAGTGATAGTTTGATAGGGGTTGCATTGAATCTGTAGATTGCTTTGGGCAGTAGAGTCATTTTCTCAACATTGATTCTTCCAATCCAAGAACATGGTATATCTCTCCATCTATTAGTATCATCTTTAATTTCTTTCATCAGTGTCTTATAATTCTCTGCATACAGGTCTTTTGTCTCCTTAGGTAGGTTTATTCCTAGATATTTTATTCTTTTTGTTGCAATGGTAAATGGGAGTGTTTTCTTGATTTCACTTTCAGATTTTTCATCA
>RJWK010056547.1:0-14402 GCA_004363435.1 Platanista minor
AGTGAGTTTGCTTATTGATTTACTTTCAATTAATTATGTAAAGAGAAAATATTTCCTGTTGACCACAGATTTTGTTTATACTTGTTACATCATGTTTGTTTTGGGGGATCAAATAATTATTAAAGTGGATGGAAATTTCGCTATGTGTTATGGGGTCAACAACAAATAAAAACTGCTTAATAACCTTGGAAAAAAAAAAAAAAAAGTTTCCCAAAGATACCTGAAAGACACGTGAAAGATAATAAGTTGATTTTTGCTTCTGTGAAACTGTGATACCTCTGGTATAGTAATTATTCATTCAATATCTTTATTCACTTATTCACTCAATATCTTTACTTAGCAACTACTAAACACCATGAACTAAGCTAGACATGTTTGGACATATCCAAGAAATTCAGTGGAATTTCAAGTCTGGAATGTAAGAGATGTACTAGGCTGAGAGTATAGAAATGGAAGTCTCCTATATGTTTGGAGGATGGTTAAAGCTAAGGGGAATAGCTATGATGCCACCAGGAGAGTGCAAAGAGTAAGAAAAGAAGACTTCAGGGCTGAGGCCAGGGGAAAACTAAACTTTCAGTGTCAGAAAGTGGAAGAGCCTGGGAAAATGTTTTCACAATGTCACAATAATAAATCCTCCTCCCAGTTTTATTATTTTAATGATTTCTTTAGTAAAATTTATTTGTATTTTGCAAGCACAAATTCTTCAGATATTTGAAAGAATGTATATGATCTTCCTACACACCATGTAAAATCATCTTATTTAGGGTCATTAAATTTCAGATATATTATGAATCTATAAGCCTATTGCCAAATATTTTCGTTTAAATTGGGTATAAAAAATTAATTTAGACCAATTACAGCAGTCAATTGAATTACTTTATTAAATTCTGCCAGATTACAAATTAGGCAGTTTTAATTATTTTTTAAAGGAGGGGAGGGCGGGTAAACTGTTCAGGGGAGATAAGCTTGACTGTAAGAATCCCATAGGACCCATAACATAGATAAAATTAATTTTTGTTTTGCTGAGGGATTTAACCTTCTTACCTGAGATTCATACTACCGGTTTGTCTCAAACTCTACACAAAAGTTATTTTAGCAAGAAAAAAATATAACACATTAAAAGTTCTAGGATATCACGACACCCAATCCAGCCGGATTTTCTCTCAGACGGGAATCTAGGGCAGGCTCCTGCGACGGCCCCAGGTAGTAGCTGGGGTAAACAGAGCAGCAGCCGTAAATCTTCATCTCACCCTTCACTCTCTGCTGCTGGAGACCACACCCTAGAAGGGTTCTCCTTTAATTACTGTTGCTTTCGGCGCGAGGAATGGACCAAGCCTGACGGCCCTGGAGTCAGGCCAGGCTGCAGCCCTCGATACAACTCCCTTGCTAGGGCGAAACTGCGGACTTAGTTCCAGTTCGTGTCAGCCTCATAGCAACCAATCACAAGCCTGCTCTGAAAGAGACTGTTAGGAAGCGGGCATTTTATTGGTGAGGCTGCTTTGTCAATCTCAGCAGAGGACTAGCCTCTTTTTTCTTAGCAACGGATGCGTCACGGCAACAGTCAGCCGGGGGAACAGCAGTTGGTGTTCTTGGGACTTGTTTTTCTGTGAGAGGAGAACCAAAATCCCATCTCCAGCTCCCGAAGGAATTTTTCTCCAGGGTATTGCAAAGGGGCTTCTTTTCCCTTCAGTTTAGCAGTATCAGGTAAGGGGAGCTCTGAGTGGGAAAGGAGGCTTGGAAAACAAGTATTTCACTTACTCTTTCAAAGGCGTTTGCAACACTCGCTGTGCCAGCGAGGTACTAGATGCAGTGAAGACTACAAAAATGTACAAAACTTTCTCTGCCTTCAAAGAACTTCCAGCCTAGCCAGGAGACAAAATATCAACGAGAGAGCGGTTGACACTCTAAGAACTTTGAGGGCAGGTACCTGTTCACAGGTTTTACATTCCCAGTGCCTATCACATTGCCTGGCACATAGTAGAAACTCAATAAATACTGGATGGATGGATGGATGGATGGTTGGATGAAAAGGAAAACAGTATGATCCTGGTATAGGACATCAAAGAAGAAATGATTAATGTGAGCTGAAGTAATTAGATGACTTCAGGACTTAAGAAAAGGCTGGATGGGCTTCCCTGGTGGCGCAGTGGTTGAGAGTCTGCCTGCCAATGCAGGGGACGCCGGTTCGTGCCCCGGTCCGGAAGATCCCACGTGCCGTTGAGCGGCTGGGCCCGTGAGCCATGGCAGCTGGGCCTGCGCGTCCGGAGCCTGTGCTCTGTGGCGGGAGGGGCCACAGCGGTGAGAGGCCCGCGTACCGCAAAAAACATTTAAAAATTTTTTAAAAAAATAAATAAAAAAGAAAAGGCTGGAGTATATGAAGAGTGAAGAAGATAAACAGGGGAACATTAGCCCTTTGAAAGTGAGGACTTGTCTTATTCCTCTATTGACCTGCAGGACTTGATTGCTGCTCAGTAATTTCTCTCTCCTTCTCCACAGTGTATGCTGAGTGCTAAATGAATGCACAACTATCTTTCAGGCAGCTCTGAGTTTGGGGCCCTCTGCCTTTGCAGAAGCCTGGCATAATTTACTATACTACAGCATGATTAGAAATTGTCAGGGAAAACAAGATTGTGTCAGCCTGAGTGAGAAAGTTGCAGAGGCTTCAGAGAGAAAGTCATATTGGAGTTGAGCCTTTAATAACGAGCAAGATTTAAGCAAGCAGACAAATGCATGCATCGTGTGAAGCAGGAGGGATGGGGAAGGAAGGGCATTCTCCGCCTCGATTTGGAGAATGCATAGTAATTCTGTGAGGCCGGAGTAAAACTGGAAGTGTAGGTGTGGAGAGGCAGACTGTGAAGGGTGTTAAAGGTGATGCTTACAAGGTTGGACTCTATCCTGTTTTGTAAAGTCTGGTCTGTGGACCACTAGTGCAAGACCTCCTCATAGTGATTTTAAAAATGCAGTGTTCCAGGCTCACCCAGATCTGCAGAATTGCAGTGGAAGTCCAGAAACTTGGATTTCGAATGAATTCCATTTCTGTACTACTGCAGGAGAATGCCTCTATGGATGATAGGGACCCACATTGTATTCCCTAGTATACAGGAAAATGACTTGTTAAGATCTGCATTTTAGAAAGAGAACTCTGAAGGCATGCCCTGTGGGTGACTGTTCTGGTTGGAACAGAGGCAGGAAGGTAAGCTAAATGTTCATGATCTTGTCAAAGGGTGGGGGGAGAGAAATCTGTGGTTAGAAAAATCTTACATGTTAATTTTACTAACTGCTAATTGAAATGTATGCATTTGGTAACAAACCACAATAGTATTAGCGGAACCTGTGACTTTGTCACCAAAAGAAATTATAACTCTTTTCATATATCATGGATGTTATAGAAATATTATTTATGTTCATCACTTCTTCAAAATTAAGGCAGTAATTAGAACCACTGCTATATCTTATTTAATTTACTAATAAGGAAGCACATAAAATATTATTTCATAATTTTTAAAATAGTTTGATAACTGTATTTCAATATCATCTGTCTCCCTTGTAATCCCATGTTTTTATTTGATGCATGGGCTTCACCAGGCTGCCAAAGGGGTTCATGGCACAAACTAGTTAGGAACTCCTGGTATAGAAGAACATGTTGAAGGCCTAAGCCAGAGGATGCTATGGGAGAAGAGAGCTTGGAATTCAGGGGCTATTTCAAAGAGAAAAGTGATGATTTAGCATCTACTTAAATAAGTAAATATCTAATCTTAGAAAAGAATGGGAGTACGTTATAAGGGGAGAAACAAGAAGAGAAGACTAACAAATATTGTAGGAACAGTTATCTCTGGAGGGTGGGTGTCGTGTACTTCTCAGAAGATGGCGGAAGAACCCAGGAGAACCTTGAAGCTTAATCAGGGTCTTGGTGGAGATTGACCAAGAAGCAGCAGTTCTTGGAGACGTTCTTACAAGAATCCCAAGATGTTAGTCTTGGATCTTATTTTAAATAAAAAAAAAAAAAAAAAAAAAAAAAAAGGGCTTCCCTGGTGGCGCAGTGGTTGAGTGTCCACCTGCCGATGCAGGGGACACGGGTTCGTGCCCCGGTCCGGGAGGATCCCACATGCCGCGGAGCGGGTGTGCCCGTGAGCCATGGCCGCTGAGCCTGCGCGTCCGGAGCCTGTGCTCTGCAACGGGAGAGGCCACTGCCCGCGTACCGCAAAAAAAAAGATGGGAGACAAACATGATGAGCTTACAAATACTTTGGGAAGATAAAAGAGGATAAAGAGGATGATGGCCACCTAGACAAGGTCGGTCAGCTAATTGAAGAAGGCTCAAGGAAGTAACACTTTCTTAGGAAGTTGCTAGGTGAAGGTAAGGTACCAGTGCTACAGGTCTTAGAATTAAAGATCTCGTGCCTAGGAGTAAGCCACACACGCACACAGGTAACAAATGGGAACATGTAAACAGGCGTGTGCAATACAGCAGAAAAGTGAAGAGAGGAAGCTAATAACTGTTTAAATCACTGCATTATGTCAGTTATAATTCGCATCACTTATCCCTTCATCTGCACTAGTTATCCTCCTGAATAATAGAAGCCTCACAAAAAAACAGTCACAATCAAGTCTTGAAAGTTAGTTTGGAACCAGGTCATGGACAGCTCTGAATGCAATGTCCCTCATAGTCAGTGGAGTGCCATTACAGGTTCTGAACTGTTGGTTACACGGAGCATTGACCCAGTACAGTTGTCCCTCATTATCCCCGGGGATGGGATTGTTTTCAGGCCCCCTGTAGATACCAAAATTCTGAGGATGCTTATATAAAATGGTGTAGTATTTGCATAACCTATGCACACCCTGCTGCATACTTTAAATCATCTCTAGATTACTTATAATACCTAATACAATGTAAATTATATGTAAATAATTGTCAGTGCGTGGCAAATTCAAGTTTTGCATTTTGGAACTTTCTGGAATTTTTTTCTCCATATTTTTGATCCAAGGTGGATTGAATCCAAGACTGGGGAACCCGCAGATGTGGAGGAGGGCCCACTGAACTCATTTCTTTTGTTACCCCCCTAACGTCTTTTGCTATTAGTGTGGAAGGTAAAAAATGTGTCCTTTGGTACACTGCTAGCAAAAAAGGTATTCTGGAATGGGTGAGTTAATTTGCAAAGAAAATAGACGGTTTTACTATCAACAATATTTAAATGGAATGCTTAAATATTTGTAAGTATTATCTTTCATAAATTCTGTTTTGAAATTCAATCAGCTATGGTGGCTTTGAAAACCAATTGCAGTACAATCCCCTGTGGTAGGCATAACCTTTATTTTAAGAATAGATGGGGCTTCCCTGGTGGCGCAGTGGTTGAGAGTCCGCCTGCCGATGCAGGGGACGCGGGTTCGTGCCCCGGTCGGGGAAGATCCCACGTGCCGCGGAGCGGCTGGGCCTGTGAGCCATGGCCGCTGAGCCTGTGCATCCGGAGCCTGTGCTCCGCAACGGGAGAGGCCACAGCAGTGAGAGGCCCAAGTACCACAAAAAAAAAAAAGAATAGATGAAGTATCTCTTCTGCTACTGTTAATCATAATGAATTTACTTCAGTTTGGAAAAGGAGAAATGAGCATTTCAGAGTACTCTTAGTAAAGTGATATCTGAATTAAAAACAATTTATTTTTGGCTATGCCACACAACTTGTGGGATCTTAGTTCACTGCGGAGGGCCAGGGATAGAACCCGGGCCCTCCGCAGTGAAAGCATGGAGTCCTAAAGACTGGACTACCAGGGAATTCCCTGAAAATCTTTCATGACCTTTTAGCAGTCAATTTAATGGGAAAATTTTGGAAAATATAATATAGCACATTCATTGCATGAAGTATGCCATTAGTTTTATGAAAAAAAATCTAGTAAAACCTGCTGTAATTTCAAATCTTTTATTTGGGATTTGTTTTTAAAAGGAAAATCTGCACAAAAAAATAAACCTTGAATAGTTAAGTGTGTTTATTGGAATTAATGCAGGACTACATTATTCGTTTGATTTTGATATTTGTAATTAAAAGTGATTTATTTTCTAGACACAGTGCTGGCAGGACTTTTATTATGTGCAGTTACTAAAATAAACTATAAAATTTTGCCTGAAACACAAATACAATATAAGGTAGGTACTCCCAAGCTAGCCATTTTCTTTTAGTTTAGACTGTTTTTCCCAGGCTGACCTCAGTTAATGAATTTTTCCATCTGCCTAGCAACTTAGATATTGTGCTTTTTAATTAAGAAGGATTAGGACCTCTAAGAGCCTGTAGAACAACATGATCTTCCCTTTTCCTTGGTCACTAGTCAATATTTCAGACACGGGAGTTAATATTTGTGAAAGTAGTAAATGAACTGTTCTGGTAAGGCAGCACACATTTAATGTTTGTTCCAATTTTGTCACCGGATATACTGCTGGAAAATTAACTTTGTTTTCCCCCAAAATTGGAAATAGCCAAATTACCCACATCATTTAGTAGCAACATTTGAAAAGAACTGGGCACATGTGATTATTTTCACTACTTCTTGGGATGATTGTGTTAAACTGATACTTATATATTCAAGCAGCACCTGGTAATCCCTGAACCTGTGAATATGTTACTACACATGGCAAAGAAGAGTTAAGGTTGCAAATGACATTAAAATTGCTAATTAGGGGCTTCCCTGGTGGCACAGTGGTTGAGAGTCCGCCTGCCGATGCAGGGGACACGGGTTCGTGCCCCGGTCTGGGAAGATCCCACGTGCCGCAGAGTGGCTGGGCCCGTGAACCGTGGTCGTGGAGGCTGCGCTCCGCAACGGGAGAGGCCACAACAGCGAGAGGCCCACGTACCACTAAAAAAAAAAAAAAAAATAGTGGAGGAGGGTGGAAGAAGTGAAGATCTGAGTACCCTATGTGAGAAGGACTTAACCCACCATTGCTGGCTTTGAAGATGTAGGAAGAGGACCTACAAGCCGAGAAATGCTGGGTGGGCCTCCAGAAGTAGGAAAAGACAAGGAGACAAGGCAAGATTCTCCCTTAAAGCCTCTAAAAAGAATGGAATGCAGCCTTGTTGACACGTTGATTTGATTTATTTTTTAATTTATTTATCTTTATTTTTGGCTTTGTTTTGTCTTCATTGCTGCACGCAGGCTTTCTCTAGTTGCGGTGAGCGGGGTCTACTCTTCGTTGCGGTGCACGGGCTTCTCATTGCGGTGGCTTCTCTGGTTATGGAGCATGGGCTCTAGGCACATGGGCTTCAGTAGTTGTGGCTCGCGGGCCCTAGAGCACAGGCTCAGTAGTAGTGGCTCGTGGGCTCTAGAGTGCAGGCTCAGTAGTTGTGGCACACGGGCTTACTTGCTCTGTGGCATGTGGGATCTTCCCAGACCAGGGCTCGAACCCATGTCCCCTGCATTGGCAGGCTGATTCTTAACCACTGCGCCATCAGGGAAGCCCTGACATGTTGATTTTAGCCCACGGAGATCCATGCCAGACTTTGGAACTACAGAACTATAAGATAATAAATTTGTGTTGTTTTAAGACACTAAGTTTGTGACAATTTGTTAGAGCAGCAATAGAAAACTAATAAAGCATGCATACAGGTTATTCCACAGGCCATTAGGCAAAAGCCTTTTGTTCAGGCTGGAAATTCACAAACTAAGAGTGGAAGGTGCGAAGGCAGGACCAGGGAATCGTTAAGTTAACAATTTTTCTCAGTATGTATTGATACATTTGTTAGGTACAGAGGTTACAATAATAGGAAAGAAAACACAACCCCCATCCTTCCAGAGTTTATAGTCCAGTTTATGGTCTAATTTAACATGCCCCAAATTGAACTCCTGATCTTCCCTTTCAAATCTGTTCTTCCCAGGGGATCCCCATCTCAATTAACAGTAACCCCATACTTTCATTTCCTTAAGCAAAACTCACTGAAGTCATCCTTGATCTCTTTCTTTCTCTCAGACCCTACATCCATGTCATCAGCAAATCCTGTTGGCTCTACTTACAAAATATACCCTGAATCCAATCACTTTTTCCATCCCACTCTCACCTTCTTTATCTAAACTGCCATCATTTCTCTCTTGGATTATTGACTTGTCTCTTAGTTGGATTTTCTGCTTCAGCCCTTTCCTTGCTACAGTCTTCGAGACACAGCAGCCATAGTGATCCTTAAAATGTGAGTCAGTTCAAGTAAAGTAACTCTCCAGCTCAAAACCATCCAAAGCTCCCCACCTTGTTCAGAGTAAAACCCAAAGTCCTTATCCAGGACCTAGCTCCCTTGTGATATATTATATAATTGCCCGTATTACCTACCTTCCTTTTAAGAGGATCACACATTCCGACCCATTCCTATGCAAGTATACATTCTTCTCCCATTATCAGGATTGGCTGTGTGAGTTGCTTGAGCCAATGGAATGTCAGCAGAAAAAAGGACAGTGTGCCAGTGCCAAGGAGAAGATTCAGAAAGCATCACGTGGCAGCTTCCCTGGTGGCGCAGTGGTTGAGAGTCTGCCTGCTGATGTAGGGGACACGGGTTCGTGCCCCAGTCTGGGAAGATCCCACGTGCCGCGGAGCAACTGGGCCCGTGAGCCATGGCCACTGAGCCTGCGCGTCCGGAACCTGTGCTCCGCAATGGGAGAGGCCACAGCAGTGAGAGGCCCGCGTACCACCAAAAAAAAAAAAAAGTATCACGGGGTTCTATTAGTTATCACTTTTTCTTCTGCCATGAAAGTAGTATGTGTCAGATAGGCATTGCTCCTTCAGCCTGTGTCCCAGAATAAGATTTGAAGCAGCAACTCACCCACAGCCATAATGCAGAACATGGGAAGAAATAAATGTTTGCTGTTGCATGTTACTGAGAGTTAAAGGGCATTTGTTACTACAGCAAAGCTGACTGCAGTGAGTCCCCTACATATGAACCTTCAGGTTGCAAACTTTCAAAGATGCGAGCATGCCCCTGTATGCCAGCTGTTGTACAGTATTACTGTACTTTTCAAGGTACTGTACTACTGTACTTTTCAAGGTGCTGTACTATAAGATTAAAAATGTTTTTTTTTATTTTTTGTGTTTTTTTTATGTATTATTTGTGTGAAAAGTATTATAAACCTATTACAGTACAGTACTATATAGCCGATTGTGTTAGTTGGGTACCTAGGCTAACTCTGTTGGACTTAACGAACAAAATTGGACTTAAGAATGCGCTCTCAGGACAGAACTCGTTCGTATGTAGGGAGCTTACTGTAATATATACCCCCTTTACCTCTCTGATCAACTTCACCTCCTAGTCTTCCCCTCAGTCACTACACTCCAGCCATCTTGTGTTTTCTTAAAAATGCCAAGCATACTCTTGCCCCAGGACATTTACATTTACCATTCCCTCTGCCTGGAAATACCCTTTTTTTCCCTAGATATCTGTATTTCTGGCTCTCTCCCTTCTCTTAGGTCTTTGCTCCAACGTTACTTAAGTGAGGTCTTCCCTGATTGTGACCTCCCCACTCTTACACCCCCTCTCCCCTTCCTACTTGATTTTTCTCCTTAATAGTTATAACACCATCTGAAGTACCAATTATTTTGCTTCTTTCTTTGCTCTCTCCCCACTAGGAAATAAGCTCTATCAGGGCAGGGGTTTTACCTATTTTTTCACAGCTATATTCCTAACACCTAGGAAATTATCTGGCACATTTTAGTCACTCAATAAATATTTGTGGAATAAATAGTGGTGGTGGGGTGACTCTGTGTGCGTGTGTGTGTGTGTGTGTGTGTGTGTGTGTGCGCGCACACACACACGTAGAGTGGGTTTGGGTGACCGTCACAGTGTTTTTGTGTATTTTAAGTCAAATACAGCTGAAATAGAGTATGGAGATGGGTACATTGATAAAGAACCTTCTGAGAAAACAGATTAGGTTCAAGGTTTGAAATTACACTAAGTCTGGGAAGTGGGATGAAGGACACTTGACAGGCTGAAATGTTGGATCAGAGCCGTCCATTGCACAACGTTTAAAAAGTAGAAATTCCTTAATTGTCAGAATCGTAAAATGCTGATTAAATAATAAAATCATACCTTTCTAGGTAAAGACAATACTTTTAAATAGCTTCATTTTTAATGGAACACAGTAAATATTTATCACTGAAATCGAAGGGATAGTCTCATACAAAGGTTAAGAGCATGGACACTGGAGCCAGGCTTCTTGGGATCACACCCTGACTCCACCATCTGCAGTTTACACATCCCTTCAGGCAAATTACCTGACTTCTTGGGGCCTCTGTTTTCACATCATAAAATGAGCATGAATATCATAGTATTAATAAAATGCCTATCTAAAAGAGTGGTTAAAATTAAATAAAGAATGCAGGTAAAGTAGTTAGAGCTGTGCCAGGCACATAGCAGTATTCAATAAACATGAGAATATTATTACTAAAATCATTATTGCCATTTGAAAAAATACATGTGAAAAATCTGAAGGGAAAAGTGTATATACACAAACACACAGACACACACACCAACACTTTAGTCACGATTTAGTAATCAAGGGACTAGGTATAAAGCAATGCGTGTGATATTTTGACTGTGGGCTATGAAATAATGTTCCACCTTGGGTTGGCTTATTAAAATGAGGCAAACCAGTCTCAGATGACTCAGTTGATGATGCAACTTTTTCCCATTAATTCCTCACACCCTATCCTGTGAGGTAGGTTTTATTATTATCCCCATTAGACAGATGAATACACTGAGGCTTAGAAGGTAAATAATTTGCCTAGGGTCACTACTGGTAAAAAGTAGAGTCTGTTTTTAGCTCATGCAGCTCAGTATCAAAAAAACAACCCAATCAAAAAATGGGCAGAAGACCTAAATAAACACTTCTCCAAAGAAGACATACAGATGGCCAAGAGGCACATGAAAAGATGCTCAGCATCACTAATGATTAGAGTAATGCAAATCAAAACTACAATGAGATATCACCTCACACGGGTCAGAATGGCCAATATCAAAAAATCTACAGACAGTAAATGTTGGGTAGGGCTTCCCTGGTGGCGCAGTGGTTGAGGGTCTGCCTGCCGATGCAGGGGACTCGGGTTCGTGCCCCGGTCCGGGAAGATCCCACGTGCCGCGGAGCGGCTGGGCCCGTGAGCCATGGCCGCTGAGCCTGCCCGTCCGGAGCCTGTGCTCCGCAACGGGAGAGGCCACAACAGTGAGAGGCCCGCGTACCGCAAAAATAAATAAATAAATAAATAAATGTTGGAGAGGATGTGGAGAAAGGGAACCCTCTTGCACTGTTGGTGGGAATGTAAATTGATACAGCCACTGTGGAGAACAGTACGGAGTTTCCTTAAAAAACTAAAAATAGAACTACCATATGACCCAGCAATCCCACTTCTGGGCATATACCCTGAGAAAACCATAATTCAAAAAGACACATGTACCCCAGTGTTCACTGCAGCACTATTTACAATAGCCAGGACATGGAAGCAACGTAAGTGTCCATCGACAGATGAATGGATAAAGAAGATGTGGTACATATATAAAATGGAATATTACTCAACCATGAAAAGGAATGAATCTGGATCATTTGTAGAGATGTGGATGGACCTAGAGCCTGTTATACAAAGTGAAGTAAGTCAGAAAGAGAAAACAAATATATTAACACATATATGTGGAATCTAGAAAAATGATACAGATGAACCAATTTGCAGAGTAGGAATGGAGATGCAGGCATAGATAATGAATGTGTGGACACAGAGGGGGAGGGGGAGTGGGATGAATTGAGAGATTAGGATTGACGTATATACACTACCATGTGTAAAATACATAGCTAGTGAGAACCTGCTGTATAGCACAGGAAGGTCAGCTTGGTGCTCTGTGGTGATCTAGATGGGTGGAGTGGGGGGTGGGGGGGTGGGAGGGAGGTCCAAGAGGGAGGGGATATGGGGATATATGTATACATATAGTTGATTCACTTCATTGTACAGCAGAAACTAACACAACATTGTAAAACAACCATACCCCCAATTTTAAAAAAAGTGTATTAAAAAAAAGTAGAGTCTGTTTTTAAACCCTGCTGGTCAGACTCCTGAAATCACACCCCTAATCATTTAACAAGATGGGACACAGGTGATCATTGAGGAGATGACAAGGATTTAGTGTCACGGCAGTGATCTTGGCCATACTATGTCCTGTCAGAATTGATGAGTAATTCCATAGCAAACCTTTGGAGGTATTCTCTGACAGTGCAAGTTAAGACACAGTGGTTACATGTACATATGCTAGGACAAAAGTACTATTTAAATTATTTTATTTAAATATTATGTATGTATGTGCACATGGTGAGTCTGTGTCTGCCCATGGACTTTAAGCCTGTTTTTAGCTGGGACACCTGCCAGGGAGCTGGGCACAGGGCAGCGCAAAACAGCTCCCTGGAATGGAAACAGGAGCAAGAGGCAGGGGATCCAGTGTCCTCTCTTGTGGTTCCATGGCAGGGCCTGTGGTGGAAACCTTGAAGTGTTGGCAGGTCACCTCCTTGTGCTTCAGTTGAATGGCTCTGCTGGTATAGCAAGATCTCATTAGGAAGATTGTTGTTGCAATAAACCTGTGGTCACAGAACACCCATTCTATGAAGATACATGTTGATTTAGCTGAGGGCAAAACTTAGAAAATATATTCTTATGTTTACTAAATGATAATGCTTACTATTTGAAACTGTAAACCAGAATTTACTAATGATATTCTCTCTTTATGCAGCCTAAGTTAGAGCCATGGCTCCAAAACGTCAGAAACAAAAGAACTCAAAACGTGGCAAAACTAAAATAATGTTACCTGGTAGGACTTTTTTCATCAATGGGATTTTTATGGATTTAGTATTCATACATATATTAGCAGCCAAAACAATCATGGTTTTATGTCTCAAATAAATGTTTTTGCTGTCATAAAGTCAAACACAAGTGGAATTCAAAACACGGGTATTTATTATTATTTTTATTCATTTCATTACAACATCAATTAAATGTCATATAATAAATGTCATAGCAAATATATCACTATGAGATAATTCCATAAGAGAGACAATTATTCAGTTTCTATTTAATTATTCATAAAATGGCTTAAGTCTTCACTGTGTATTTGCCTTATGTTTTATGTTTTAAGCCTTGGTAGAAGATTGTAGTAAACTAAGATACATATTTGACTCAAAAATGTAAATTTGACATCATTTTATTATATTCTAGTTAGTGAAGAAGCAGAACCTGTGAATATGGAGAGCATGGGTAAGTGGAAATACAATTTAGAATTTACATCCCCAGTTCTACAACATTTTAATATGTAATAAGCAAGTGAGAATATTACAGATTGAAATCATTGATCAAAATGTGCATGGACTAAAGTTACATCATGTCATTTGGAATATAAAATAAAAATTTTTTAAAAAGTAAGAGTAGAAGAGAGAATTTCAAACTGAGAAATAGACTTGGACCAAGCAGTCCCTTAAAAATCGAACATTCTATGATTACTGAGAGAGCTTTTATAACTGTAAAGTGTGTTGTCTGCAAGTCATTACTTTTATTATAATAGTATTTTTCAAGCTCTGATCATGGGCAATATTTATCTGTACACTACGGTGGGGTTCTGCTATTTCAAGGAAAGAGGCTGATTTTTAAGCAAATACACAAGAACTTAAACAACCGAACTAATATGGTTCCTACTTTTAGAGGCTAAATAATCTTATTCCAACAACTTGTATTTTTGTTGTTGCTGTTGAAACTTTTTCTCAGAGTTGCCTTAGATGATGCAATTCATGTTTAGAAACAGAGGGGAAACAGTGAGGGTCGGGAGGAGGAATCTCTAAAAGCCTTGCTGGTCATTGAAAAGATTTTGGCTTTTAGGATGGGGAGCTGCTGGTATTTAAGCACAGAGGTAACATGATCTTACTTTTTTTTTTTTTAACATCTTTATTGGAGTATAATTGCTTTACAATGGTATGTTAGTTTCTGCTTTAAAACGAAGTGAATCAGTTATACATATACATATGTTCCCATATCTCCTCCCTCTTGCATCTCCCTCCCTCCCACCCTCCCTATCCCACCCATCCAGGTGGTCACAAAGCACCGAGCTGATCTCCCTGTGCTATGCGGCTGCTTCCCACTAGCTATCTATTTTACATTTGGTAGTGTATATATGTCCATTCCACTCTCTCACTTTGTTCCAGCTTACCCTTCCCCCTCCCTGTATCCTCAAGTCCATTCTCTAGTAGGTCTGTGTCTTTATTCTCATCTTGCCCCTAGGTTCTTCATGACCTTTTTTTTTTTTAGATTCCATATGTATGTGTTAGCATAAGGTGTTTGTTTTTCTCTTTCTGACTTACTTCACTCTGTATGACAGACTCTAGGTCCATCCACCTCACTACAAATAACTCAGTTTCATTTCTTTT